>JNBR01000472.1:7738-44860 GCA_002081595.1 Achlya hypogyna
AAGCACAGTGAGCAGCGGCCGCGGGGCGCGGCGGACCTTGGCGTACGCCTGGATGTTCTGGAACTCGTTGTAGTTGCCGCCGCCGATGACAAACACGATCACGTCGCGGAAGGGCGTGCGCTGGCGCGGGATGTTGGCCGTGGACGTCGCCTTGATCTAGCGGCGGGTGAGGCAGACCATGGCAGCCGCGGTACCTTGGGGTCCAGGTACAGGTACGAGTCGTCTTCCGTGCCGGGCCGCAGATCGCAAATGGCGTCCGTGATGCGCGCCAGCTGGAGCTTCTTGTTCTCGGGCAAGAAGCTCTTGAAGCTCTCGGCCGCCTGCGCCAAGAAACCTTGCGCGTGGCCAGCGAAGCTTCCGGCCCAGTTGGCGTTGAGGTAGCCCTTGAGCTTGCTGCCGGATGCAGCTGCGTCGCCACCGGCGAGGGCGCCCCCAACGCTCGCGTGCTTCTGGAAGGATGCGTGCTGCTTGATGTGCGCCCACGCGCTCTTGTAGCCGTCGGCACCGGCCACCTGCGCAAAGGCGGCCTCGAGTTCCACCATGTCGGCGCCGCTCGTGAGGTAGTAGATCATGAGCAGCCGCAGCTTGTCCGTGACGTTGCCCTGCGCGTTGGGTGAGGCCCGTCAGCGGCGCGTCGCGCACCTTGTCGGGGCTGCTCAGGAGGTCGACAACCTCCTGCTTGGTGACGTGCGAGCCGTCGATGAGCTTTTGCTCGAGCACCGAGTAGACGTGCACGTGGCGGGCCGAGACGCTCTCGAAGGTCGCATGGAAGATGTTGGTGTGCACCTCAAGCGACTTTTTCTTCTCGAGGAGCGCCGGCAGCGTATCCACCGCGGCCACGAGGTCCTTGGTGCCCGCCGACGCGTGGCCACTCGCCTACGGCGTGTGAGACGCGGGGTCGGGGGCGGCCGTGCCTTGGCGCTGATCTCCTTTTCCTTCTTCGTCACGACTTTGAGCTCCTCCTCGTTGGCGCTGATTGCCTCCAGGATGAGCGCGCCGGCGTGCTGCTCGAAGAACTTGTCTGTGCGCACGTCCAGATCGTACGCCTTCTCGGTGGGCTGCCCCTTGTCGCTGGCAACGAGGACATTGACGCGGTTGAGCTTGATCTTGAACATGTCGTCGACGAGCGCCTGCGGAGCGTGACTTTCACTGTGGCGCAGCAGTGGGATACCTGGTACGTTGATGGGTGGTGTAGCCCCGACGCGAGATCTTCGTTGCGGTCGACAATCACGAGCACAGGCCGCTACGGTCGGTCAGTTTCCTTGACGGTGCGTCTGAGGTACCTGAAAGTTGGTGGAGGCGTCCTGGAACACGCCCGAGCGCGAGCCCTGTAGAGCGTCAGCGCGAGCGCGAGTCGAGAGCGGCTCGTACCAAGTGATCGCGCAGCGTTTGGTTGAGCTGCTCGGCCACCATGCGCGCGGGGCCGTCAGTCGCCGGCGCGCGGATCACGGGCACGGTGCCGAGTGTGGCAAGCACGCTGAAGAGGCCAGCCGTGATGTCGGCCATCGTCTGCTCGATTTGGGCATCCGCGATGGATGCGTCATTGTAGGCGCGGTAGCTGTTGGCCTGGTTGAGTGAAAAGAGCTGCGGTTCGAGGCACACAAAGTTGGCGTGCTGGTCGTACACCTTGGAGATCTATGGCGCTATGAGTGCACAAGACGCGGCCGAGATCGTTGGGACCATGGACGTGCACCCAGCGTCCACACAACTCTTGGCAAAGAACTCGAGGCGCTGACGCGGGATCGGCTCTGCAAAGTTGATGTGGATGGTGCTGTAGAGCTCCTTGGCACAGTCCGTGACAATGCGCCGGAGGTTGGACTCCGTTGGCTGCACAAAGTAGACGGCAGGCACGTCCGGGATGTCTTCCCGGTCGTTCTCGAGCAGCATGTGCAACGTCACGCCTGGAACGTGTCGGCTCGGCGGGTTGCATCGATAGGATTGCATACCTTTCTTGCGAAGCTCCTGAAGCTTAAGGATGGGCGCAATGATGTCGCGGCAGAACGGATCGTACACAAGCACCTTCCACTGTTCGCCCCACCTACAAGCAACATTGGTTGAGTGGTGGCCAAGTTCGTCTGGGATCTACGCGCTGGAGGCGTCGGCAGCGCCTGCGACTTCGATGTTGAAGTCGAGCATGCGAAGGAGGTTTTCTACTCTCGCACGTGAGCTGCAGCGGGGATGACGTGGACGACGCACCCTTCTGTTTGTCTTGGAGGTTGAGGACCATGTCGCTGCGGCTTCCGTCGGGGCGCTCTGGCAAAATAATGAGGTGGCAAACTCGGGTCCGGATACAATCCGGTGATCTGTTTAAACATACGTCGTTGTATTTTACTGGTACGTCAAATGGGTTCAACGTGATTTTGAGTGTGTTAAAACCATCGCGATGTGGTGGATGCTTGCTGGAGGAGCGGCGGTCGCGCTGCTGCTGGCCACTGGTCTCTTCCTGCGTCGGTCGTCGACGTCGCCCGCGTACATGAGCCCCGCTTATTGGTACATGCAGGGTGTCTTTCCTAGCGGCGTCAGGTTGATGGAGTAGGGACGAACGATACCGACGGCGGCCAGCCACATACGAGGTAGAGAATGATGGCCAGGACGTGATACATGATGCCGCTAGTGGTATCTCTCGTTCCAAGATCTAGTCGACTTTGGATTGCTTACGCTAACGTCGGCGCATGTGAGCTTTCTTGGTCAGCCGCTGATCGCTGTCGCTGGGCTACGGTGGCTTGACCTCGGCTGTGGCAACTCGACGTTGGCCGACAGCGTCAGTAAGGCGCTTCGGTGTCAGGTCACGAGCATTGACATTTCCGACATATGCATCAGCCTCATGAAGTCCAAGTACCCGTCCAAAGTTCGCTGTCGTCCTGGTATCTACCCTTGCCTTCTTATTACGCCTTAGACCTTTGCATGGACGCTCGAGACCTCGAGTTCCGGGACGAATCGTTCGACGTCGTCGTGGACAAAAGCACGCTGGATGCGGTAGTGTCCGCGGGCTCTGCAACAGCAAAGCATGCGGCCAAGCGCATCGTGCGCCAAGTTGCTCGGGTACCAGCGCATGGTACAGATATGTCGGTGATCCTGGCAAAGGTGCTTGTGCCCAAAGGGCAGTTTCTGGTCATCTCTGTACATCCATGGAGCTACTGGGACACAATTATCTCAACGGCATCGCCTAATCTGGTCCACTGCGAAGGTAGGAGTCGCCATGGCCATTGCCGCTACCACAGTGTGAGCTAGAGCGCGCACAGCGCGTCGTCTTGGCCGCGGGTCGAGATCCAATACTTGTGTTTCTAAACGTCTTCTCCAAGGGCGGGATGCAATACTAACGAGTGCATTATGGCTTCGCGGTCTTGGACTCGTCGAAGGAGCTCCACGCCACGTCCTTGGCGTCTTTCTTGCGCACAGGCTCCAGCGTGTCGAGGTAGTGACTTCCGTACGCGAAGAAGACGCAAAGCCCCAGCGCTCCGATGCTACCCGCTGTCTTAGCCCTCTGTGCGCCCCGTCAACTACCTTTGCTTCGTCGAGATGTTGCGGAACGGGATGAACATGACCAGCGACCTCTGCAATGCCTCAAGCCTCTGGATACCGTCCTGTTATCCGAATGTCCAACCGGTTCGATGGAAATCAACCGGTTTCGATGGCATCTAACCGGTTACGAAAGATTATGGCCCAAACTGGACAACGACGCCACGGTGGTCCGAGGCGTAGATGGGGCTGTCTGGCTCAAGCATGCCCACGTTCTTGGGGTTGGCCGCCGTGTCGGCCGTCGGCGCCTGACCGATGACTTCCGAGGTCAATGTGCGGCCCTTGCCTCGGTAGAGCACAAAGTCGATGCGTTTTATGGGCGCGTCGGACGGGAACGTCATGTCGTCCAGGTCTGTGGGTTCTCGGTCGCCGTGCGTCTCGAGCCACGCGTCAATGAGGTCGGTGGTCTCGCCACCCAGGGACGCCTTCCCTTGAAGAAACTGGATGCCCCGCGAGGACGGCTCGGCGTTGAGGTCACCGAGAAGCACCTGCATGACCCCACGACCCTCTTGCATGTAGGCCCAAATCTCGAGCATCGTCTGCTCCCGACTGCGCTCGCTCAGCGACAAATGCGTCACATACACGTCCACGAGGCCCCAGTCGGGGACATCCACGACTGCATGCAAGCACAGCCGCTGGTGCACGTCGTTTGGGTCGTGCGCCTGCCGAGATAGCAGCTTGTAGTCGGTGTGGACGATCGGGTGCCGAGAGGCGATTGCGGGGCCTTCCTCGATGTGCTCCAATGGGTCCCGGTCGTTGAGGTAGCTCATTGCGCCCCGGTAGACATAATGCGGGTACGCGTCTTTGCCGAGGCGCTCCATGAGGTGCTACGACGTTTGGGTAATGTGCCGACAGGGACAATGTACCTGAATCTGAGCGTGGCCGCCGCGGGGCCCGAACGTGGCGTCGATGCGGACCTCTTGGAAGCCGATGATGTCGGCGTCCGCCTGGCGTAAGAACGTCGCAAGGTGGTCTAGACGCTTGCTGTACATGGCCCAGCGGCGGTGGGCGCCGTAGATCTGCGATGGGGGATTGACGTTCCAGACGTTGTATGTTAAGATGCGCGGCGGACGAGAGACCGCGGCTGCGGACAGAGCGGTGCTCGTGTGCTGGAGCACGACGAACGAGTGCTCCCGGGTGTTGAGGTGCACCACGGCCTTGTGCGCGTGGCCGCCGGCGTCGAAGGAGAGGTGGAAGTTGACACCGAGGTTCACCTTGTGCCGGAAGTACACCGTCGATTGCATGGGCGTCACGTAGCTTACGACTTCGTGGTGGTTGACACCGTCACGTGTCGCGTCCAGTTGCAGCACGGTGCACGTGTGCAGGCGCGCATCCGAGAGGCCCGCGTCGGAAACGACGTGAGCGAGCGCCGATGCGGCCGCGTCATCGGAGCACGCCTCGAGGTGGTGTAAGATGCTTCCGTATGCGATTGAATGTGGAGCCGCGCAAGTATCGAGGTCTCTGGCCGCACAAGTCGGTGCGAGCTCAAAGAGGTCCATGGCTTCAGAGGCCGGCACGACCTTGGGCTGCCGGTGCTCCGAAACCGTGCGCCCCGTAAAAGTTGATGCTGTGAGCAGGGGGCACATGTGCGTCCACTGTGGCAGCGTATCAAGGTCTATAGCTGCGGCCACAGCCAAGACAACGCCCGCGACGAGCCTGCGCATGTGCGGAATCAAATTGCCACCACACTTCGGTCAGGTTTCACAACCCGAAGTTCGAAGCCAATCAGATCCGATCCGCATGATCCTGGCCTCGCACCTCTGGCCGTCCACGGCGGCCCTGCGCCGCGCCCGCCGCTGCGAAGCGTCATCCGCGTGGAGGCCAGATTCCACCGACGCTGCGCAGCGCTTCACTCGGCTAGTGTTGCACGCTTTGAACTTTAGAGTGAGGTGCGAGATGGAGCGTGAGCCCACTGGCCTGCTGGCTCGACCAAGTCCTGCAGGTGCGACAACCGCACTGCTCGAGCGCTGCGAGCATCGGGCTGTGCGCTTCAAGCGCCGAAGGCGACCCGTCGGCAGACGCTGGACGCGGCGGAGCGAGGCAGAGTCGCCGTGTGCTTCGTGCAGGTGTTTAAAACAGGGTTTAAAACCTGTGTAGTGAGGACCAATGAAAAAGTGGCGGCGAAAATGGTTGGAAGTTGGGTCATTTCGCAAGATGATCTCGGCGCTGGGATGGATTCCGCGGGGCGCCGCGAAGCGGACGCCGGACAAGTTTGTCCTGTCGAAGGAAGAGATTCAGATGATGACGCAGCTGGCGGCCGAAGACGACGAGGAAGCAGCTGCGGAAGCTGAGAACGACGAGGACGAGGACGACGAGGATATGGAGGCCGACGCCGATATGGGCGCCGAAGACGACTCGGATCCGCTTCCGGAGGGCTTCAAGATGGACGAGTACGACGATGAAGACGACGACGTGGCTGTAAAGGAATACCTTGGCGGCGAAGGCGCGGCCGGTGCCGGCGACGATGACGAGATCGAAGACGAGGCCGAGGACCTTGACGACGAAGCGTTCGACGAGGACGACGATGAAGATAAGGAGGACATGGAGATTCGTCCCACGGACGCTGTGCTCATGATCGCGACCACGGAAGAGGACTACAGCAACCTTGAGATCCAGGTGTATGAGGAAGACACTGGCAACTTGTACGTGCACCACGAGATCAATCTGCCCGCGTTTCCTCTGTCGCTGGCGTGGATGGACCTGGCCCCAGTGCTCCCTGAGAACGGCAACCCCGTGAACGGCAGCTTCGTGGCCGTCGGTACCTTCAAGCCGGGCATTGAGATCTGGAACCTCGACGTGCTCGACGTGCTGGAGCCCGCCGCGACGCTCGGTGGTGAAGACAACGCTTCCCTGCGCGACGTGGCCGTGCCCAAGGCCATGCGCAAGAAGCACAAGAAGGCTCAGCTCAAGCCCGGCAGCCACGAAGACGCCGTGCTGGGCCTCGACTGGAACGCCAGCCACCGCAACATGCTTGCGAGTGCGTCGGCCGACGCCACGGTCAAGATCTGGGACGTGACTACGCAGCAGTGTATGCACACGATGTCGCACCACGCCGATAAGGTGCAGTCGGTCCGCTGGAACCCCGTTGAGGCCACGGTGCTCGCGTCGGCGTCCTTCGACCGCTCCATCATCGTGCTCGACGGCCGCAATCCCGCGGCTTTCTCCAAGTTCGCGCTTTCGGCCGACGTCGAGTCGCTGCAGTGGCACCCGCACACACCGTCCGTGCTCGTGGCATCGTCCGAGGACGGCATTGTCGTTGGCTACGACGTCCGTATGAACAACGGCGCGCCGCTCTTCCGCTTCCAAGCGCACGACGCCGCCGTGTCGGCCATCTCCTTCTCGCCGCTCATGCCCGGGCTCTTCGCGACCGCGTCGGTCGACAAGCACGTCAAGATCTGGGACATGGCCGGCAACGCGCCGGTGTGCGTGGCCTCCAAGGACATGAACATCGGCGAGCTCATGACGCTGTCGTTCTACAAGGACTCGCCCTTCCTGCTCGCGGCCGGCGGCTCGGGCGGCATCGTTGCTCTCTGGGACACGGCCGAAAACGACGCCGTCGAGCGCAAGTTCACTGCGCGCATCGCCGGCCATCAGCAGGGCGTTGTGCCCGCCGTCGAGGGCAACCTGAACCTCGGCGCATCCTTCAAGACGGCGTACGACCTCGGCGAAGAGCTCATTCGGGAAGAGGAAGCTGCCAAGGCGGCCGCCCCCAAGCCCAAGAAGGGCAAGAAGGCAGGCAAGAAGTAATTTTAACACTAGAACACTTATATATCACTCCACGTGCGAGGACTGCCGACCAGGGTGCGGGGGACGGGCAGCTTGCCGCTCGAGAAGACGCGCCGCCCGCTCCTCCGCGCGCTCTGCGCGCGCTGCTTCCCGCAGGCGTCGCTGCTCGATCTGGTGCGGTGTCTCGCCGCGCAGTGCTTGGCCGATGTGGTCGAAGACCGATTGCATTGAGCGAATTTCCGCTGCCTGCAATCGGCTTTCTTCTTGGGTACGCTCGTCAAGTTGTGCTGCCTGCTCGATGATCTCGGCTGTCGTGATCGGCCGGGTCCCGGAAGGGGACGAGGCGGTCGCTGTAGTCGGCACGGCGTCTTCGGACACGGCATCATCGGGCTTACTGCCCAGACTCGATGTGTCAACCTTCACAGCTGGTGGCTTGCTAACGTGGGCGGCTGACTCGCTGGGGACAAGAATCACGGGGGAACTCTGCGGTCCTAAGCACCAGTGCTTCGTATCGGTCCAGCATCACATCGTGTTTGTCAAGTACCCGAAGCAGTTCTGGTAGGTGAATGAAGCGAGGGATAGCGGCGGAGGGCGTACTCGGCCGCTGGTTGTGGCGGGCCAGACCACCTAGGGTGAGGTGCTGGAGGCGGGATAGCGCTCAAGGACGGGTACGACAGTCGTGGTGCTGCGACCGATACCACCGGCGGTGCCTGCTGACGGGTGCGAGTAACAGGTTCGACGTCGAACTCGTCCATGAGCGCCTCGTCGACAGCTTCCATCTTGCCAAAGCTCCGTTCTCAAATGGCATGCATTCCCGATCGCAATGCACGTCATAGTATTAAATTCGGCACATGTGGCACATCTGCCGAAATTAACTTCCACCACGGCACCAAGCTGAAGGAGAGGGGCACAAATAACTTTATCGTGTGAAAGGTCCGAGCGCTGTCTACTCGAGGCCAAGACCCGCTCGCAGCTCGTCTCGAAGGAGTTGAAGAGCCTAGCAACGGTGGAGGCGACCGCCGTGAGCGGCATGCGCACCTCGATCTTGCCGCGGATCGCCGCTGCCTCCTTCGCGCATTGCTGGAGCTGGAGGTACGTCCACTTCTCCGGGTTCTCTGTCGGATGCTGGTCAAGCCATGTCATAATGGACCGAGGAATGAGCTACGCGAACTGTTGGACGCGTCAAACGACATGGAGGCATACATGGGATGTGGGGACGTTCTTTTGGATGTACCCGTGCAGCTCGCTCAGTCGACTGACGTACGATTGCACCGCTGCAGTACCGCCATGTTTCCGTGGGTATTGAGATTAGCTGCGACTTACCTTTGGTCATGGATTCATTCTGGTCTCCCTGGAAGTGCTGGACGAGATACATACAGTTGTCCAGGGCCTTCATGGTTTGCCCCAGCTTCACACTCAACTCTTCGTCAATGGACATGGCTGTCACGGGTTTTAATGGCGCGCTAGACGACCCAAGAGACTGCATAGGACCAGGCGATGGGTTTGTCATTGGACTAGCAAGTGGTGTGAACGCTGGTGTAGCCGCCGAGTATGGCTGTGTGCCTAGTAGCAAGGTTAAGAGCCATCATTGCATCGATAGTACCAGGGTAGGGAGAGAAGACCATCGAACCACTCGTAGAACCCTAAGCTTAAGTCAATCCTCGGGGGTCTAAGGTCCTGTACCGGCGGCTCCATCGAAGGCGAGGGCATTGGGATGGACATGGAGGCTTCCACGGTCGCGGTACCTAGATCGAAGCGTCGCATCATGAGAAGGGCGCTTGCGCTAGTGCCAGGCCTACCGACAGCCGACCCAGGCGAGCTCGGCGATTGCGACATCCTCCTTCAGTGCTCCAACAAGTGAACAAAGCGGTTCACGGCCAAAACCACGTCCGTGTAACTAGTTTTCATAGCAGATATACATAACCTTGCACGCATCATAAAGCTTCCCAATTGGCTAAACGAGTTGTATTTTAAACCAATCCCAGGCACTGATTTATTTTCGGCATATTGTGATGTGCCGAAAACATCCATCAAATATGCCTTCTGGTACGTCCGTCGTCTTGGATACTGCTGTCTTAGGACGTTTGCCTCGTGGGCACGCACAACTGCCGCGGCTTCCGCGGCACTAGCAGCCACAACATACAGCCAGCATCGTCAGGCGACGTCCGCGTTGCGTGCTTGCGACTGCCACCTCTGGTTTCGCTAGTGGCTTCGGCAACGTGTTGCATCGTTAGCGCCCGACGCAGGCGTCCCGAGCTCGCAGGGAGTGCCAACAACGGCGTGGTCGTCGCAGGCGTAGTCGTCGCTGATGCGGACACGGGTTTCCGATGGGCCACGGCACCAGACACCTGGCCGGTAGTCGATGGCGTCTTCACTGCGGCACCAGTCATGGGCTTGTGCGAAGCCTTGGCCGGCCGTGACGAGGCCGTTGCAGGCACTGGTGTCACTGGTGCAGTGGAACGCTGCGTACCGCGAGACGATGGCCTCGCAGTTGATGGTGACTTTGCTCCGGGCAGTGTCGCGGGCTTGCGCGAAGCCGTAGTCGCCCGTGACGAGGCCGTTGTAAGTCGATGGCGTCTTCGCTGTGGGCGGCCTCACGGGCTTGCGCGTAGCCTTGGCCTTGGCCGGCGATGTTGAGGCCGTGGCCTTCTTCGACGTCGCCGGTGTAGGTATGCGCGGCTGCGTAGGGGTCGACGTTGGCGCAGTGGCCGCTTGGCGGGCAGCGTTTCGCTATGCTGAGGCAGCCGTCGGTCTCATGTAGTTCGGAAGCATCGTTGGTTGGCTGGTGGTGGCGAGCGATCGTATTTCAAAGTGCGTTCGTCGAGCCTTGCGAAGTCGTTTGAACCACCCGTGCCTATACGCGCAGAGCTTCTACAGCCGTGGTCCAATGCATGGAGTGAGCTGCCAACATTGACAGGGGGCACGCCATTGACAGGTGCGCACGCGATCGACAGGAGAGCAGTAGTGTCGACGAGATGAGCCAAAACCCAACTGCAACAAACTAGCAGCCGCTGACGCCACCACTAAAGACAGTAGCTCCCAAACAACCAAAGCGGACGGTGAGGTTTTAATGGACGTTAGGTTCATGAATACGGCAGAGCGATCTCGTCAAAGAAGGAACGAGGGAGCTACGCTACACCGCATTGGATTGTAAGGAAAACTTAGTTCGTGTGTTGCTTGAGCTTAGCTGCCTCACGCTTCTTGATGATCGCGGGGACAAGCATGAGTACGGCAAGAGCAAGGAACCCAAGGAGCGTCGGAGCGTCGAAGACATCGCGGACGCTAGTGAGCTGTGCGAGCATCGAGCCCGCCTTGACGGTCACAAAGTTGTAGGGCATGAGCCCGAGCAAGGCCGCGGGCGCGAAGAGGTGCATGGGTATCTGCAGGTATGGGCTGGCAATGTTGAGCAGCCAGTTGGGCGAGAATGGGAAGATGCGCAGGAAGAGAAGGCCGAAGAAGAGGCGATTGTCTTCCTGAGCTGCCGTTATCTTAGCTTGGAGCACCTCGAGCTTCCCCGGCAAACAGTAGTCAGTAAAGGCGACAAGGCGCTCACGCGAGCCAAGCATCGATGACAGCAAGTAACAACAGCTTGCTCCGCACTACAGAAATGCACAGAGGTAAGTACGATGTGGAGGTGGACGTGTACCATGGTCAAGAAGCAAACGACGGGAAAAGCGATGTGCAGCGGTAGGAGCACGCCCGCGAGGAGATTGAGAACAACGGAGCCAGGAATCGCAAATGTTTGCTTTATGAAGTAGACGCACGAAAAGCACGCGAGCGAGAGGTAGAACTCGTCGTGCATGGCCCTCCGCAGCTCCACCTTGACCTCGGGCCGTTGCAGCTCTTCAAGGCTTAAACTCCAGCTAAGCACCGATCCAAGCGTTGGTTCCTTGGCGAGCAACCGCGCAAAGAGCAGGTACGTGATGCCTGCGCATGCGGCGAAGACGGTCGCTAGCTTAGCGACCGCAAGCGTGACGTCCGACGCTGCCATGTCCGATCAGGTTGACGTGCCCAAAATTGAGTCGTTTCCCGAATTGTGTGAAAAAGTGCTGCCTTTTCAAATTCGTCGTTGTTGCTTCGTGTTTTCGACCTTTAGATACCTTTTTGTTTTCTGACTACGTCCAATTTACACACGATTCACACACCACACCCAGAGCCAAAATCCGCAATGTGCGGCACACACTGCATTTACCACAGGAACACACGTGGTGAAAATAAGAAAACCGCGTCCGGATATACAACTCACATCCGTACGAACCATTTTGCAGAACCGGCAAACGGAGCGATGGCATCAGAGGATGAACAGCGCCAAGAGAGCGACCACCACGATGACGCCACCGCCGACATGACGCCGGCGCAGCGTAAGCTGTTTGAGATCCGCATGAAGATCAACGCGGGGCGCAAGCAAACCAAGTCACAGGTCGAAGAAGAGCACAAACGGTCGCTTCTGCCTCCCGCGAAAGCGAAGAAGGCGTTGGCCGGTGACGACGCGCCCAAGAAACGTGATCCAGCCGACAAGGCCAAGGCATACCTCAACGACACGGTCGTGGACGCGGAGGGCAAGTCGAAGAAGGTGCAAAAAAAGGAGAAGCAGAAGGCGGCCTTCGGCTGGGACGTCTTCAACCAGGATTCACTGTACAATGCATACAAGAAGCGCCTGGCGACCCTTCCCACCAGTAGCGCAGCCAAATCAACCACGGAGAGTGTTGCATCGGAAGTCTACGACCCACTCGACTACGGCACACAGGACCAGGTCAGTGCCGAAGGTGTCGATCGCATGGTCGCAGAGCTTGAAGACCGCGCGGTGGCGCGGCAGAAGTTCAGCCGGCGGCGCCAGCACCGCGAAGGCGAGGACATTGACTACATCAACGAGCGCAACCGCGTCTTCAACAAGAAGATCTCGCGTGCCTTCGACAAGTACACCGTCGAGATCAAGCAGAACCTCGAGCGTGGCACAGCCATTTAAGCACCCATTCCATATCAATCTTTATATCCATCCTTTCTTCACGGCGCATAGGGCTTGAGCGGCGGCGCCGATGTCGGTTCGAACGCCGGCGCCTCGCTGTCGTCGTCAAATGTCGCGACGGTCTCTGTGCAGTCACCGCTTGCCTCGTCGCAGAGCAGTGTGTCTTGCTGGATCCCATCGTTTGCCTGGAGCGCGGTGCCGCTTCCGGAGGCTGCCAACTCGCCGTCGTTGCTCTCATCGGTGTCGGAGCGGGCGCTCGGACTGGCGTCGAGGATGCCGGGTAGCAACAGGACGAGTGGCGGGGCCAATGGTAGGGGTGCCACAGGTACGAGGTTGCCAGCGGTGCCCATGAGCTTATCACCGAGGAGCGCTGCCATCGGATCGAGCGGGTCAAGCGGCGGTGCAGGGGCACTCCCGCCTCGCAGCGCCGAGGGCATCACCAAGTCAAGCTGCCCGAGCGCAAGCCCAGCGGCCACAAGCACCCGGCAGCATCTCATTTTCTTCGATTACCAACATACCACCTGTCGCACCCGCCCGTTTCACAGAGCGACCGTTGAGCTCGACGGCGTCGCTGGGTCACCAACGCATCCTCCATGCCGATGACTTCTTTCGTCAGGACAAGCGCCCTCACTTCGCCACGCGTTGGAACGATGTGAATGCACAAGGTTTCTGTTTGTGGCTTAGTCTTGGACGCCGTCGTCATAGAGGTGCTTGTACGACTCGGCGGCCTGCCGCTTCTTGTACATTGTGGCGACCAAGGCGCCAAACACCGCCACGACGAGAACTCCAGCAGTGACGATGGCAACATCGGACGCCGTGGAGGTGGCCGTCTGGCCACCGGCCTCCGTAAGCTGCGCGGCTGTGCTCGAGACCGCTGGTGTCGTTGGCGGCGGCGTTGTCGATGCTTTTGCCGGCTCCTTGCTTGGAGATCTGTCGGGGAACCGAATAGGGGTAAAGCTCTCTGTCGAGCCATTGCCGATCGATGTGGCGTTTCCTGAGCGGTTGAACGCTGGAGTGGATCCTGGAGGCGGCGACTTACGGCCTCGCGTGCTGTTGAAATCAGCGACGGGCGGGCTGCTCGATTGGTTTCTCTTGTGCATGCCTCTCGGACTCCGCGTGGGATGCCACTGCGTGGGTTTGTACGGGTCGGGGGTTGCACCTTGCGGAAAGTGAATCGCATTGGGGTCGTTCGACGCGATGCGGGAGGTGTTGAACCAGGCAGCGACGTCAGCCAGGACGTCAATGAGCTTTGAGCAATTGGCGGTCGTGTTCCAGCGAGCGCCAAACCAGTCGATCCCGAGCTCGTGCAGCGACGATGTCCAGTTCCCTGTGGCACTTCTGAACGCGTCGCCGATGTGTACGCCCGAGTCGTTGCACACAGCAGCGGTTGCATTGAGATCGACCAGCCAGTCGCAGTGGGCGAGCGCAGTCGGGATGACCCGGCAGCCTGAGTGGACCTGCGTTGCATTGGCCTTGGAGCACGTGAGCAACGACGTCTCGTTCCACGCCACGCAAACGTTGTTTGCGTCGGTGGCGTTTCCGAGGTGTGGCGGCACTGTACCCCTCGTTAGTCCGCTCGTGCTGTTGGCGCTGCCCCCAGGACTTGGACTGCGGGAGGGATCCCGTGGTCCTACTGTGGCCGTCGGCAGGCCGGCCTGCACACGCGCGTCGCCGAGGCCAGTGGTCAGAACGAGCACGAACGCCCACAGAAGTCGCATATCCAAAAATGAGTTCTGAGGCGAAACGTCGTGATATACTTGAGATTCGCTTGGCAGCTCCTCTCGTCGTTGGCCACGTGCCACACCGCTAGTAAGCCTGGCGCAGAACACAAGGGACGCTCACAAGCACTTGTGATCGAGTCTCGTCAGCCCGACGCTACTGCGGTCTCGTTGGCGCGGCGCTTCATCGACGACCACCGGTCGAGGAACCCGACCGATCCCCACCTGCCGTAAGATTGAAGGGGTATCATTCGCGCCGGCCGGTGCCAGCCAGCATGAGCGGGCAAGTGCGAGGACCAGAGCACGAAGTTTCCAGATGGATGGATCACCACAAAAGCGCTCAGACAAGGCAGTATGCTCAACGCGAAGATGCGAGTTCATGCGGCAATGACTACGACCTGCGTCTGCACACGTGCCGATACGCGCTCCTTATGGAGCGGCTCGATAAAAGATCGCTTGATGTGATCGGTGGCCACCTATCTACCATGGCTACTACCAAGATCTATCAACTCCCAGTTGGCAATTGGGAGCTCCACGCTACTAGGGGACTCCGACGACACGATGATCGCAACCGATTGAATGCTGTTCAGCACCCGAAGGCACAGCTGCTCGCGACAGCTGCTCCGCGCGGGCACTTGCACCACAGGAAGGCATTTCGAACCCGTTTGGCTGATCGATCTTGCTGGCTGCGGCAGTGTCGGTCGAGATACCAGGCTTCCGTTCTACCTGCCATTGTCGCCGGCAAGACAACACCATGAGCCTCTTTCCATCCCGGAGCTTCCCTCCTCAAATCTCTCATAAAGAGGTACACGGAGGCTGCGCATAGCGAAAATGGCGCTATCAGGATCTAGCGCTTGCACCTGCGATTCTGGCACGTAGCGGCGCTACCTTCCGCTCGGAATCGCTACGTGGGGAGATGAGCGGGGAGCTGGCTTAGGACAGCAGGTTGCAAGTGCCCATCGGCACGTAGTGAGATTCATTTGGTCTCCATGGGACTGGGATATCCCATGGCGCGTTAATGCTACTGTTCATAGAGCTGGTTGATCGTGTAGTAGCCGGGTCGTGCGCGGCATTTCTTCCAGAAAAACAAGCCGACGGCGACGGCAACGATGACGAGCAGCGCTGCAATCGACACGAACCCCGTGATACTGGTTCCGACACCAGCAGTGGGCCCATTGTTGCCCAGTTGACTTACTTTGGTCGGTGGCTCGCTCGACGGCTGCGGTGGGAGGGTCGTCGTCGGTAATTGCGTTGTCGGTGACTGTGTCGTCGGTGACGCTGTTGTCGGTGGCTCTGTTGTCGGTGACGCTGTTGTCGGTGCCTCACTGGATGGTTGCGGCGGAATCGTCGTTGGTGCAGCGGATATTTGCGCTTGGTTACGCATGGTGCACACCCCAAGTGACGTGGCAACCGGCGTCGTACAGTTGCTTTCATTGTAGTGTGTCACGAGCGCCGTCCCTGAACTGTTGCAGGCGACGGCGACGAAGCCTTCGCCAAGTGGAAGACAAGCCTCGGGGGCAAGGAAGGCCCCGCCGCTGACGTTGGCGTACAGTGCTCCAGGGGCAAACTCCGTGGAATTGGGCGGGTCGAGCGCAGTCGCAACCGAGCCGGTGCAGCCGAGTGAAGACACCTCTACTGGAAGAGAAACATTCGTCGAGGCCGCGGCCAAGAGGGCACCAGAGCAGTTGGCTCCGGCGTAAGTCTTCACCCACATAGTCGCTGTTTGCAATGGCACCGGGTGGAGGACTCTGCAGTTACGCGGAGGTGGGGCGACCTGCGCCACCTGTGCCATTTGCGTCGAGCAGTTGGCGTCGCTGTAGACTCGTGATGTCTCGTTGGCACAGGTCGTGCTCAAGTACAAGCCGTCCTGCCATTGCACACACGCGCGGTCCAGAACGACGTCGCTGTCGCCGATACTGGCGTACATAGCTCCTTCCTTGTAAAGGCTGGTTACGAGCGAGTCCACCGTAGAGTACAAAGTAGTACCCTCGCAGGTGGTTGGCCATGAAGTATTCCTCGTGCTGCCTTTGGTGGCGTGCACGATCTCTCCCGAGCAATTGGCAGACGCAAAGGTAAGCTGTAGAGCCTGTCCGTGGCGCACGGAACATCGTCCGTTGAGAGGCGTGGCGGCCACAGCGGTGGAGCACTCCGGGTCCGAAAACATCGTCAAGTGCTGAGTCCAACAATTGGCTCGCAGCGACCCATTGCCACTCAGAATGCACGTATCATTGAGCACCGTGAGCTCGTAGGTCGTGGCATTCGTCAACGGAACGACGAGGGACATGTACCACGCATTGGGCACGAACAGCTCGAAGCCCGGGGGTGTGCTGGATCGCAAACGCCCCGTATCGTTGCACGCCGTCACGGGCCACTGGATTGTGCTGTTGGAGACGCCCACGTCGACTTGGGAGTAGAGCAGAGAGCCATTGCCACACGTAGCACTCGAGTACACCGAGAGGTACGTGGTCATCGCCGGCAAAACGCGCACTGGCGGCCATGCTCGCTGACCAAGATCGGAGCGTTGGCCATCGGATTGGGCCGACCTGATTTGGTCTAAAAATACCCTCGGCTGCGGATTGGTCAAAAATAACTAAAATCTTGCTTGTGATTGGTCGATTTGTTGAAAGCCGGATGATGTATCCGGATGGTTTCCGGCGGATCGCAAGTTGCATTGCGGCAGCCTGGGCGCAAGACAAGCATGAAGCGGTCGCAGTCGCCGTTTCCGAGTGAAGTCAAGCGCGTGCGGCGCGGTAGCGTCGATGGAGACTTTTGTTACGCAGGCTTTGACGTGGACATGGAGAACCTGTCGATGGATGCACGTGGGTACGACGACGAGGACGATGACGACGACAATGAGGTCGCTGCGATCTTTGCAGGCAGAGACAGCGTGCTTCCGCGCATGGCCATTAGCGTTCGCAGCTTCACACCCATCGAGGTTTCTGTCGCTGATACTGTCCGCGCGTCACAAAGCCCGGAGCGCATGACGCTGTCGCCGGCCACTGAGGCATCAATCCAATCTCGCAGCTTCTACCTACAGCTGCACGAAGGCACGCTCGACAGGCTCAGCCGCGCCCAGCGCCAAGCAATGCAAGCCGCGGGCCTTCTCTACATTCCGCTCAACGCCACGAGTCCCACCGTGGCCTTCACCCGCGAATGGCTCACACGCGGGCCTGTCGTCGACATCTACGGTCCTTACAAACAGTACCTCAGCCGGAAGGGGTCTGTCACTGTGCAGTGGACCCGCGAGCACTACCGCGCCGAAGTCACCGTCGCCAACGGCAGCAAGAACAACGTGTTCATCGATCGCGCGAGGCTGGGTACGTGCCACTGCTAATGCCCACACCAACGGCTGCGACGTAGCCCCCCAGGCCTCCGCCGTGCTTCTTCACGAAGAGACCATAAAGATCCTCACGACGCCATACGCGCAGCGCGTTGTGCTTGGCTACACGCTGCACGAAGGCGTGCTTGAGAGCGAACAGCTCGCTGTGGCCCACAACGACATCGTCAGCTCCTTTCGCCTGGCCACCGCTCACGCTGCCTCTAGGCCGTGCTCTTCGCTCACCCAATCGCGCAGTACCCGGCCTTCGGCATGACGCTAGCGGTATCCACGCACATGCCCATTGGTGTGAAGCCAGGGGTGTAGGGCCTCGAGTACCGCGCGATGCTCACGGACCTTGCCAAGAACGTCGCAGGCAGTGCTTGCGTGGGTGGCTGCTGCTACCCTCGGAGGCGTGACGCGCTGGTGTAGGTTTCGCGTGGCGTTGTTGGCAGCGACGGTATGTTGGCAGCCTGGGCCCGACCCACCGGTGGTTGTAGGGCAGCTGGTGGCCGTGGCCCACCGCCCAGCGATTCGCGTGACGATGGAGTTTGCGACGCTCGCGACAGTGCGTGAGCTCTGCGCCGACGGTTGCCGCGTGCTGCACTTCGTCGCGCATGTCGACGCCGACCATGTGCTTCTCGAGGACGGCGCTGGTGGCGGCGCGCGTGTAACACTGGCCGAGATGCGCGCCGTCCTAGCGGGCTCGAGTGTTGCGCTGGTTCAAGTGACGTCGTACGCCAAAGACCCTGCGGGTAGGAGGTGCCTCGGGTGGCGATACGCCCACTAACCGTAGGTGGCGACCACACCTTCTTCCTGCGCTGCGGTGTGCCCCACGTTGTGGCGCTGCGGCCCGGCGCCAAGGCCGACTCGGACACGACCGCCGCCTTCACCAAGTACGACCCCCTAGCGCCCCCGCTCACCGCTCACCGGTTGTAGGCTACTGCACTCGTCGTTGGCGGCCGGCCGCTCCGTCGCCGATGCCTTCGCCGCGGCCCAGCGCTTCGTGTCGTTTCAGGACCATGTGCAGTGCCGTCGCAAGCTCGCGCTCAGCTGTCGTAGGCTGCGTTTGCGCTGTACCCTGCGGACAGCACTCACGACGTCGTGCTCTTTCCACCAACGCCGAAGCCGGCCGCGCCGCACCGCGCCACCGAGAGCCTGCGGCCAGCGCTTGGCAGCGTGGTTAAGGTAAGCTAGGCGGCCGTGGTCCCACGTCATGTTCGCTAGCACTTTCAAGGTCGCCTTGAGGAGGCGCAGCTCGTACGTCGCTGTGACGACGGTGGGCTCAAGTTGCGGCAGGTTTGCCGCGCGCTCATGAGCCGACGGCGGCCGCGCTGGTTCAGCATCCTGGGCCCGCCACGCGGCGGAAAGTCGCAGTTGGTGCTTGCCGTCGCGCAGTACATAGGCCAGCGGCACGTGTTCGATGGCGGTATCTTATACCTCAACATTCCGCTGGAGCGCCGGTACCGTTCAGACGAAGACGTCGGCGCGTCGATGCTGGACGTCTTTGAGACGCTGGACCACGAACTGTATGGCGCAGCGGGGTGTTTGGCGTCATGTGTGATACGTAGAGGCAAGTGGCAGCATGTGCTCGTGGTGCTCGACGGCTACGAGAGCTTTGCGCGCAAATCGTGGCTCGCCAAGGAGCTGGAGGTGCGCCTGGCCAAGCACCAGAACGTTGCATTCCTTGCCACGGGGCTCTCGGTCGCGCACGTGCCTCCGCTGCCGCACAAGACGGAGAGCCTGCAGTTGTCGCCGCTGCCAGCGGCCACGGTGGCGCGGACGGTGGCGGACGCCGAGCTCGAGGATGCGCTGCGCGTGGACGCTGTGGACTACGACGACGAGATGCCACCCGAGGGTTGGGCGCCGGAGCCGCCACCGCCAGCACCGACACCCCGCGCCTCGACGCTCACGACCAAACCGTCTTGCGCGCTCATGTAGATCGATGCCCAACGAGCCGCGTATTCCTCCGAGGTTGGTCTTGAACGAAATGGAATCAAGCAGTAGCCATGCACCAGGATCTGGTCGATGCATACGGACAATCCTTTCGCGCCCTTCAACGAATGTCGACCGTGGGATGCCCGAGTCATCAGGCGTCCCCGGCGCAGATGGCTCGGTCCGCGCCCAGGTTGGCGGCGCCTGTGGCCTGTCCTCGCCCGACCGGTCCAAAGGGCGGGCACACGTGGCAGCCGGTGCCACTGGCGATCGTTGAAGCGCGCGAGACGTTGAAGCGGTCTCGCGGGCGCTCGCTTTCGCCCTCGTGCGCTCCGACGCGAGTCGCCGCCTCAGTCAACTGCCGTGCCAGGCGCGGGTCCCACTACTACCCATGGCGAGCCCACATGCGTCACAGCTCGGTAGTTGAAGCGTCTCGGAGGCAGGGCTAGGGGTGGGCGCTGGCTATCGAGCTATATTAAAAGGCATAGATATCCACCGGGCTCTCATGCCGAGGTGGCTGCGTTGGCTTTGCGCAGGAGGATGTCGAACGGGTGGTGCGTCGGGAGCGCGTTGGCTGGGACCCACTGCTGCCAGCCGACGGCCGGCCGCACTTTGCCCAGCTGCACGAAGGCCGGGTCCACGGCGCCACTGGGCAGCCGCTTGCAGAGAAGGCGCAGTGCGGGGCACGCGTCGAGGCGCTCGATGAGGGTCAATAACGGCACGGACGGCGCCATCATGGCGCGAACGCGGTTGAAGTTGAGCACGACGCTGATGTATACGTAGCCCTCGGCGTCCATGCGCTGGCGCAAAAAGACATCGCGCATGAGGTTCTGTTCGCTAAAGTAAAAGACACTAGGCACAGAGATGTGAGCGACCGGCGTTGTGGGCGCCAGCGTACATTTGATCAATGATGTGTTGGATGACGGCTGGGTGGCTGACCACAGTCGCGGCCAGCGGCTTGGACGACGCGTCGAGGCTCACAGTCTTGGTGAGCACTGGCGGTGGCGGCGCGCTGCCACCAAGAACGTCGCGCCACATGCGTCCATCGGCCGTGGATGAGTGCGACCGGACGAGCTTTTTGGGTTTGGCGAGCATCGGCGGCGGTCGCGGCACGGGTGAGAGCGCACGCTTGGCCTCGACGCGGCCGGGGCAAGACTTGGGGGGGGAGAAGGACGCTGATGAGACGGTGGATGCGCTCGATGTTGGTGACGACGGCACGATCGGCTCCTTGCGCACGTAGTCGTGGAACGCGGCGATCGCGGGCATCTTGACGGGCGGGGACAATGCTGCCGGCAGCTTCTTGGCGACCCTTCGTGGAGGCGTCGCTAGAATGGTCTCAACCAGCACTACTTCGGGTGCTGGAGTCAAGGGCACGTCCTCCACCACTTGTTCGACGACGGCAACGACCGGCGGGGCCTCGACTTTTGGAGTGTCGACGGGTGCAGGGGGGTTGAAGGGAGCCGGCTCGTGGCGTGTCTCGGGAACACTCGCCTCGGGGGCCTTGGCCTCAGCCACGACCGGCACGGGCGTCTTCTTGGTCTTCTTTTTCTTCTTGAGCTTCCTCCGCTCGGCCGTAACGACCGGGGCGGGCTCGGGCGTCGCCACGTCCTGGTCTGCAACTCGTGGTTTGGTGCGGAGCCAAGCCACCGTGCTGTAGCAGACAAAGACGGAGAGGATGACGAGCACGATGGATCCCTTGGCGTCGCTGGCCATGTCGGCGAGCTTGGCCGACACCTGGACCCCGACGATCGCGACGACGCTGCTCATGGTGCTTGGGCTCTTCGGAGGGGTATTCTTCTCTGCTCGGGCGCTGGAACTTGCACCAATTGGCTCGGCCAAAAGCTGTTTTTGGCGTTACCTAATCGCACCCACCATCACATCTATGTTTCTCCCGAGCGCCATCGTTGAAGTGCAAGATCTCCGCGTGGGACGGCCGGGTCATGCGCCTCAATCGTTGAGCGCCGAGGGACCGTGCTCGCAAGGGCAGCGCGGCCAAGGCTGCCGCCGCTGCGGGCGCCGACAGTGGCACCGCCCGCGGCCAATTTTTCAGTTGGTGTCTAGCGGCGCACCAGATGGCGCCGCCACGTTGAGGCTGGCGGAGATCAACTTGGCTCCTTGCGCCGCAAAGACTCAGCACGGGAGATCATCTGAGATGGGCCGTGGGTATCTTCTTGGCGGCGGGAGCCATAGGAGCCGACAACGGCGACGTGTGTGGGGAAGGGATTGCTGTGATGCGTAGCATAAGCTGGTGGGGTACGATCGACGAAATGGGTGGCACCGTGCTATGGTAGACTGACTGCGTCTGGGTCGAGCTACTTTGTACAGTGCGTTGCACCCTACGAGACGTTAGCTTGATAACCCTCGGCGTGCCAAGATAGGGATCGGGATGGATTCGTCGTGCCAGTGGGGTCGGTGGGAGGTAGCAGCGCAGGAGAGGGCCGCCGCCCGTCGGCTGGCATGCAAACTGATTGCCAGCTGCAGCCGCTGCGGGGGGAGTAGACTGACCGCATGGTTCCGTTTTGCATTGCAGCCGCAACCACCACGGACACGCCCATCCATTGTGCATGCAGTGCGCCTTCTTGCTGCGGCACTCAAGTTCGCACCGATATCCCCTCTCATAAAAGACGTGCGCTAGATGCCATGAAGAAGTTGAATCGAGGCCCAGGATGGCGCCGAGTCCGTTGACAATTGACAGTCACAGAGTGCAGGGACGTCAACAACGTAGCGGCGCCTTGTCTCTGTGGTGTGCGTGCTTTACGACCGCGCCACGGACGCGCGACGGCGGTCGTTCTTATCGCCACCACCGACCGAGGCTCGCCGATACACTGTGCCGTAGGAGTGCGCAGGTATCTTGAGCCATCCTCGACATGATCTTCCCATGGCTGCGCTCAGACCTTATTGGTCTTATGACGCCGCACCCCGGTGCTAACGAAACCTACTGCAAATGATAATTCATGTCTATATATTTGTCGTTGTTTTGGATGCGAATGCTGTGCACAACGGCGACACATTTGACGAAGTGCGTTGTCCCCTGGGCTGCTTGTGAGCAATGCCGACCACGTTGACGCGAACGCGCGTTCGTCGACATTGTCCTACGAATGCGTTGCACCGATGGAAGACATCCTTGTTTGATTTACATTACCCGACGAGGAAGATTCCATGATGTCAACCACAATTGTTCAATTCGGCCGAATAATGCGCGGAGCACTTCGCACTGCTGCAAACCTATTGCAGGTGCTTCTCAGCTTCGACTTGTGTCCTACAACGTAGTAGTACGGTGTTCGTATTACGCGTTACGGCGTTTGCCAACTTCGTCCACCTGATCAACTTCAAACGAACAGGGGGATACACGAAGTGTTTGCTCCGAGAGTGCAGCGCGATGACTGCGCCAGCTGGGCTGTCGTCTACGAGATCACGCTATCGGCCATAGGGCATTGAACATTTTCGCCCTCGGGCACGATTCCAAGACTCATTGAAGTCGATGGAATCTAAGACTTCGTTGGAAGGAAGGAAGAATGGGCGCAATCAGCCCACTTGACCAGACCGCAACGATAGATGCTCTCAAGGCCTCGCATGATCTTGGTGCCGTGCGTGGCACTCTTTTTTACACGCCACTGGACGCGACAGCCGATGCAAACTGGAACTTGCGCTCGTCTTGCAGAATGCCACGTCATCTTCCTGGGTCTGGCCTCTGTAGGACACACGTTAAACGATGTTTAACGTGCGTAAAACATCCTGTGCTGGACAAATTCGCTTAAAACGCATATTTACCCTACTATAACCACAGACGTCGCAAAGCGTGATCACTTGCCACACAGGCAAGGCCAACTTTCTCGAAGGTTCTCTGTGCCTCCAGGCCCCTAGTGCAGCACCGGTGGCCCTCCTTCGACGACCACCGCCGCGGTCAAGGGCCTCTCTTGTTGCGTGTCAAGTGCCCAAGATCGCCATGGCATCGACGTTGCTGGTGGAGCATCGGGTTGGTGATTGGCTATTGCCACGGGATTTTGGCCAATCACATGGCAGGACGATCTCTCCCACGGAAAATTTCTTGCAAATCGGTGGTCTTCCAGCGGGCACCATTCAGCGCCTCCTTCGCCGCCGCAGCATGCTACTCTCTCCAACTGCCGATGGCCTCGCCCGGGCCGGCGCCGAGTTGCGCGCTGGGCGGCTCGTGTCCTTCCCAACTGAAACAGTGTACGGCCTTGGTGCGAATGCCTTCGATGCCAAGGCGTTGCTGTCCATTTTCGAAGCCAAGGGCCGTCCGCTCACCGATCCTCTCATTGTGCATGTTCCGACAGTCGATGCTGCCCTGGCACTTGTCGAGCTTGATGATAAGGGCGTGCGTCTCTTCAAGACGCTCGCAAAGGCCTTCTGGCCTGGTCCGTTGACGCTTATCGCGCCTGCCATTCCAGCGCTTCCCCGCGAAGGTAGTCCTTGCTACGTCTTTACCGGCCTTGACAGGAGTGGAATCTAGTGTCGGCCAACACGGGCTTTGTGGGCATCCGCATCCCAAACCATCCGATCGCCAAGGCGTTGCTTGAAGAGGCCAAGGTTGAAGCTTCCATCGCAACCTCTCTAAGTGTGGGATAGGTGCCCGTGGCAGCCCCGAGCGCCAACCGCTTCGGCCATGTGAGTCCCACGACGGCACAGCATGTCATCAATGACCTCGGCGCGTATCCTGGTGGTCTTCATGTCATCGATAACGTGGGTGCCTCGTGCTGCGAAGTTGGCATCGAATCGACTGTCGCCAAGCTCATGCCGGCTGAGAACCAACTACTTGTCTTCCGCCGCGGTGGCGTTTCGGAAGCTGCCCTGCACCACACTCTCAACGAAACCATGGGGCTCGGCATTGAGATCATCTACGCCCAGCGCGTCGTTGCCGACCACTCGACGCAGAACCAGGTTGCTCCCGGCCAGCTGCTCACTCACTATGCCCCCGACGTGGAGACCTTCATGCTCGAGCCCGAGGCTGTTGCGCCGGCGCCCACCCCCGCCATGAAGACGTGGGTCGTTCTCGACTTCAACAAGCGGCTGGTTTCGCTGCAGCCGCACGTCGCCGGTTATTTGGACTTGTCGCCTGCGTACGACTCGACCTCATGGAGTAACTCTCTGACTTGCGGCGTAGCGGTGTCGTCGTCGACGCTGCCAACATCGTCTTCGACTCGCTTCGATGGGCTGAGCAGGTTGAAGGTGCCACGGTACACCTCATTCGATGAGCCCCACCGCTCACTGTCGTGTAGCGCATCCTAATTCCCGATGTTTCGAGCGTGCCCCAGGAGCATGCGCCGGCGTTGCATGACCGGCTTTACCGCGCGTCGTCTGGCAAACGCTGCCGCTTTTAACCATATCTAAGACGCTTCTTTCTGTTTCAAACTGGCACCGATCTCTATTCTCTTGCACCAGGCCGCCGAAGTTCGTCCCGCGTGAGCCGCCGGTCATCCCGGGTCGCTGCCGCGTCACGAGCAAACGACGCAATGTCATCGTGACTGTACTTGCACATTTGCAGCCGCGCAATGCGCTCATGGACTGGTAATTTTCGCACGCTCTTCCCAGGGATGTCTTCAGGGATGCCATTTGTCATGTGGCGAATGTGTGACCGTGCAAGTCCTATGGGCGGGCCACGTTCGCTCGGCACGGCACTCCCATTGACTTCGGCGTCGAACTCGTACGTTGTCATGGTTGTGAACATCACCCGGCGCTTTGCTCGGCGACACGGCGACACAACCTCCGTCCGCGCTCGCTTCTTCGGCCGCGCTTCCTGATCCAGCACGTAGTTGCAGAAGAGGAGGAGGATGTCCTCGTGGCGTGGTTCGCCCTCGAGTAGCAGGGGGGCGCGCAGCGGTTCGTCGTGGACAAGCATGGCAGGCGCGCAGACGGACGGAGGCATCGCGGCCGCAGTATTGCGAAGTGTGCCACCAAAGATCGTTTCGATGGCGTCTTTTTAAAACGGATCCTCGACACCATATTCGTCCTGGAATTAAACCACTTACAAAAATCAAGTATAGTGGATTAAAAATGCAACCACAAACGATAAAAATACCGCGGGCAACAAAAACAAGGCAGTTGCAAATTCGTTGTGCGGGGAGAGCAAGGATAATCACACGCAACTGCATTGACATGGACCATCTTTGTGACCCGAGTTGCGCTGGTTCCTTGCTAAGAGGCATGCTGCCTGGCGTCGCGCGGCAGTAGATAGACAAAGAGGGTCTCCATGGCGACGGAAAGGGCACCCGACGAGCTCTCGTGATGCCTCAGTCGACGCCGTCGGCCCATGGTTCAATGATGCCATTGACTTCTGTGTTTCAAATATGTCTTCGTGGCCCCAAGTGACCGCTGACGGCTTCCGGAGCTTTCCTTGGCGCCAGCCTGCCACGAATTTGAGTAAACTACAGTTGTGCAGTGCTGTGATGCATTCACAGTTCTTTCGTTTGCATTGGCATTGCTTCGGGGCACCCTCAAACCATGGGCGACCACCATCTTGGGTGCGCACTTCTCAACCTTTAACACATTCCACGACAGTATTGCCAGTGCATGTGGGCGAGAGACGAAATTCTCCGCTGGTTCTTTCGAAGTAATCCCAATGCGGTCGTACACCCGAGCTGGCCACGGCCAAGACGCTACCCCAGAGCAGTCAGTACTCGCCACCATGATTGGAGCAGTTGGGTGTTTGTAGCCTGCATAACGATCCGCGTTGTAACAAAAGGTGGTGCTCTTCGAGCCCATCGAACAAAAAAGTAACACGGGGTGCTTATGAGTCGAGGTCCTGCACGTAAAGCAAGGCTTGCGGCGCGAGACCCTACGCATTCCATGAGACGCGCCACGGTCCATCGCGGCTCATACAGCGTCGAGGAGGGTGCTCTCCACGTCGTCCGGACCCCACACCTTGCGCGGGTAGTTGGTGGCGAGTTCGTAGTTGACAATCGGCATCTCCTTCTCAAACAGACTCACGTCCACGAAGTTGCGAACGGCCTGTCCAGAGATGACGCGGTGCAAGAGACTGAATCTTGTACCTGGAAGGAGTCGCTGGCGTAGAATAGCCGCTCGAGCCGAGTGCCATTGTGAAGCTGGAAGCGCAGAAGACACGTATCCTTCCCGCGCGCCGTAGGACCGTTCGCCAGCGCGTCGCGCTTTGTCTGTATCGTCTGCGCGCGCGCCTGCGAGCCAATCTCGTTAGTTTCATGCAAGGGCCAGCCAACGCACCTGGCGCTCGGCTTCTTTCTGAGCACGCAGTTGCTCTTCGGCTACAAGGGCGGCCTCGATGCGGGCTTCCTCCTCGGCGCGTTGGCGCTCCTCCTCCGCTCGTCGTCGCTCTACTTCCTCGGCCTGACCTCGCATTGAGCAATCCGATGGGCCACAAGGTAGACCTTTTGCCGGTCGGCCTCCAGCGATTCCTGGTATTCTCGGTCCTGTTGCTCCCTGAGGATCTGCGCCTCCGTCCTGCGAATGGGTATGAGTCACGGATGGGGGATAGGGTTCAAGGTACACACCGGAACTGCTCTTGGGCGCGCGAGGCCTGGAGGTGGTGTTGATTGCGGAGAATCGCATTGGCGAGGCGCGCCGTGAGCTGTTCCTTGGTGACATGGCCTGCTCAGGGTTGGCTCTCGCGAGTCAGGCACCTAATGAATACCTTGGATCTTTTCAACCACGTTGAGGCCGCGCGCCGTCGAGATCAAGAGGGAAACGAATGGGAAGGACGCGGCACCGAGTGTGAGAGATACGCTGTAGCCTTCAGCTTGCAGTACGGAGCCCGCCCAAAGCACCATGTTGTCGTGTTCAAGGCAGAATGCCAGCATTTCGTCCGTGCAAAGCGCATTCCTAGAATCGTTCGTGCTCGTGAGTCCATCCATATCCCACAAAGAGCCTACTTGCAAAAAGTGGGCGTGTCTTCGTGAACCTCCGAGTGGAGGTATGCTAAGAGGAACTTGCCCGTGGTCTTGGCGAGGTTCGCGGCCTCGCGAAAGGAAAGGTGCTCGAAGGCCGGGCACTGAGCGCCATACTCGCGAGTTAAATCTTCATGGAGAGTTGCCGCAAGAAGCTACAGCCCATTAGCAGGCGAAGAAGTACGCATTCAAGTACCTCAGGCGGCGGGTTGGAGCCAAAAAGATATTCCAGTGGGGCCTTCCAAAACGAAGGCATTTCGGCAGCTACCGAGATAGGCGACACGGCGGCAGGAGCAGCTTCCTCCCTCGGAGCCGAAGCTTGCGGCGGCGGGGCCTCCTGAGCTTCGCCCAAGCCCACGCGACGCCGCAAGCCCGTGGTCTCGACCCCCATGGCTTCCATGTTTGTGGCTGTGTTGTCCAATTCGGATTGGATATTGTCGTACGGATACCAGTCGGTGCGTCCGGATACAGCGAAGCGGTGCCACCAAGAAGGTCACCGATCGTCAGGCCGCCGTGGCAAAGGTGGATGCTGCCACTCTGCCAGAGCGAGGGCCAGGCGCGCCCTGGTGCAGCGCTGGTCGAGGCACCCAGGTTCTTGGCACTTACGCAGGACAGCTTCATATATTCTCTTCCACGCGTGCAGACTTCATTCGCATGTGTCCGCAATGACGCCATGGTTGGTCGCATCGAAACCACTGACACTAGGAGCAGCGCTCGTAGGTATGCGATAGAGACGAGAAGCAACGTCGAAGGGTTTGTCTGAGTTGAGAAGGTCATCAAGTGCTCTATGCCGGAGCAACTCGGCCTCGGCTCCCTTGCACGGGGATGCGGTCATTCGCTTAAATCAGTAGTTTGTCCCAAGAGCCAAGAGGAAACCACTGAAAGCGTTTCGAGAGGGTTTTACACAACTGCTACTGGTCAGTGGAATTTAACCCCGAACAAAAACTGTCCCTCGAGCAATGGCAGATAAAGCGCTTGTGGTCGTGCCCGACGAGGCCCCAGAGCCCACGGAGGCCGACCCAGACGACTTGTGCAAGGTGTACGTAGGTCAGCTCACGCCGCATGCCAACGAGACGCATCTGCAAGCTTTCTTTCGCCCATATGGGGTCATTCGACACATTTGGATCGCACGCCGCCCTCCGGGCTTCGCCTTTGTGACGTACCTCAAGGCCCAGGCGGCCAAGCGCGCTGTTGAGGCCGTCGCGGACATGGATGAGCCCATTATCTTGGGGCAGACCATCAAGTGCGAGCTGGGCGGCGACCGATCCTCGGCCGCCCCAACGGGTGGGAAGCGCAAGCGAGTCCGCACCAAGAAAGGCGAAAGCTTCAAGGCAAAAAAAGCACGCAAACTTGCGGCTTCCATTTGATGTCATCGAGTCTGGAAGAGATGGCCGACGCCGGCAGTCGAGCTCACAAGCGCACTCACCTCTGTGAACCTCGGCGCTCTCGGCACTCGAGGGAGTAGAGTTGTGCTGTGACTCGCCAACTCGGGCTCACTCACGGGCTCTAACTTGCTCTCGCATAGCAGCTCGTCCTCCTATTAACACGCGTGGAGCTGTCACCCGCACATGTCCGTACGTCTCGTGGAGGAAGCGGTTGCAAGTGCGTCGACGACAGTGATCGGCGGACCTGCTAGTACTCTCCAGTCCTGCTAGCTCTGGTGTTAAATCGCACCGTGCGCTGGGGTGTCTTGATCGCCTTGACCACAGGGCTTGGCGCGAGGCTCGGGCTGCCCAACGTGCCGTTGGGACTGGTTGTCGTGTGAGATGGGGTTCGTCGTAGTGCTGGTAACTTGGGCGACGACAAAGCTCGAGGGGGTGAAGTGGGTTGCAGTGGGGGCATTACTGGGCTGGGACTCTGACCGAAGGTGTGAACCGGCAGATGCCTCCGGCCGTGGGTACCTTTGGCGAAGGAGGCGGTTGTCTCCGCGTGGGAATCTTGGACATTCCGCGCACGACCTTGGCGGCCGTGCTGTGGGCAGCGGTTGCCGCCTCCGACGGCGCAGAAATACTTTCTCGGATGGCCTGTAGGAGCCCTCGCTGCTCCTCGAGCTGCGCTTTCATGGCCACGTTCTGCGCCTGGATCTCTTTGTATGCGTCCAAAACGGCAGCGATCGGTGGCTCATCTGGTAGAATCTCGGTGGCAATGGCGGCCTTCGCTGCTCGTGCTCTGGGCACCCGCGCGCCAATCGTCGGCTCTTTTAGTTGACTTGGCTTGGCCGCCCCCGCCTTGGACAGTAACTTGGCTTTTCCTTTGTCCTTGGCCCGAGCCACTGGTTTGGCGAGCTTGCTTTGCACTGGCTTCTTGGGAGCAGGTGTTGGTGGCGGCGATGAGCAATCGTCGCTCAAAGCGGCCATTTCCGGCCCGGCGTCTGGTGCGCCCTCGGCAGCGCTGGCTTGGGAAGGGCGCTCTTGCGGCGGCGGGGACGGTTCCCTCACCTCGGCTAATGTAGCTTCGACGACCCGCGGTGCCTCTGCTGCCTATTGTCCGTTTGAGCGCTGGGTGCAGCAACTCATCTACGCACAGCGTCCGCTTGCTTCTCCATCAACGGTAGGCATTCCTCGCGAGCCACGCAGCCACTCGTCGACAGCGTGGCTGCTACGTTTGGGTCTGCGGCGCGGTCGTTTGCCCTCGTCTTTTGCGCCTGCTGCTCTTGAATTGACGCGAGCCATTCGTCCCTCGAAAGCTGCTGGACTCGCCTACGCCCGCGCACGTGCTCTGATGGGGGTACTGCGACAGGTGCGAGAGACTTCTCCGGAGTCGTCTCGGGTGGGCTTGTCCTTGCTTCGCGCTCCTGTATGCAATGTAAGCCAACGATCGCAGTTGGCGGTAGCGACTTGCTTGAGGCGTATCTGCTCTTCCAGCGACCGAACATACTCGTCGCGGCTTAGATGCTGAGCAATGCGACGTCGACCAGTCGTCGCCACCGGTGCTTGGATCGTTGCCGGCTCTTGGTTTGAAGCCATCGGCGGGACGTCCGCACTGTGCCCCCGGTCGCCCTTTTGTGCTCGCTGCGCAGCCACCTGCGCCTGCAGAGACTTGATCCAGTCTTCTTGCGAGAGCGGCGCCGCTTGGCCGCGTCGGCGCATGCCCGTCGATGCAACGGCTGCCGTTATCGGCCGGTCAGAACTTAAGCCCGTGGACAACACCCAACAGCAATAAGAATTCGTGTCATGAGGTACAACTAATGAGTTTATCTACGCCTTCTCCCACGGCGCGGCGAGCGGGAAGGACGAGCGCAGGTAGTCGGAGATGAAAGCGACCCACTCGGGGTACTCCTCGAGTGCGTTGTGAGACTCGATGTACACAAACTTCGGGTTCAGGAGCCACAGAAGCCACGCGTTGAGCTCGGGGGACGCAATGCCGAGTGGCAGACGCGTGAAGTACCCGGCTAGCGGTGCCACGAACGCCACAGCCTCGGGGTGCTGCTTCGCCAGATAGTCCTGGTACTGGGACATAGGTAGTGGACCGTTGCGCCGGCAGCGCGTCTCCATGGAGGCCACGCACGGTGCACCGCACTGCACCACGTACTCCTCCATGGCGTCGGCGTGGACGACGTACGGCACGTGCGGGTCGACTACGTGCGCGACGCTGGCGTCGGCCGTCGACCACAGGCCGTAGGGGCCGTCCATCCACATGTCGTTGGGGAGGTTCACGTGTACAAACGAGTTGAGGACGATGCGGCCGTCAGGCGTGACGAGGTCTTGCGGCGCGAGCGGCTTGTGCACAATGAAGTCGTCGTTGATGTAGAGGAAGCAGTTGGCGCCCAAGATGCCCTTGGCAACCATGCGATGCAGCAGCATCTCGGTCGGGTTGCTGTTGAAGGTCGGGACGATGTTGGCGGGCATGAACTCGTCGTGGAACACCACGCGCACGTTGGCATCGAGCGTGACCCATGATGGGATCTGCCGACGTTCCGTCACGATAAAGATGCGCTCGACGAACGGAAGATGCGCGCGCACGGAGCGCATGCTGTACTTCAGGGCGAGGAACGGGTCTGCATCACCGCCACCGCCGAGGTAGTCGTCCACGGGGCAGCCGTGCTTGACCGAGAGCGCTTGCCATTCGGGGTCTGTCACGTTCACCCACGTGTACACGGCGTCCATCTTGCCGGACGCAGCGTTGGCGTCGCATGTAAAGAGCTTGCGGTCGGGCGCTGCGTTCGTCGGCGCCGACGGTGGGATCGCAAGGAACACCACCAGTGTAAGCACGGGGAGTAGGAACGCTAGCACCACGGAGCGCGCCCATGAACCAAAGAGTGCATTAGCGCTGGACGGAACCTTGACGAAGACGGCAAATCGGAAGAGGCCAAGCAGGACGAAAGGTGATACAAAGAAGAGGTTGATGCAGTACCGCAACTTCGTGGCTTCGTCCAGCCCCTCCGGCTCGGAGCGCAAGTGAGGCGAGAAAGCATCGCGCCAGCTGAGCAGCTCCACAAGATCGTTCAGGACGACGAGGCTGATGCAGACGAGGAGCACGGCGAAGCCGCGCTTCCGCTCGACGGCCATCGTGGATTACGCTAGATCCTCTGAAACCTTGTATCCCACGGGGAATGTAGACAACACTTTTGCAACGATCGTGAAATAAAATAAAATCGAAGTGAAACATACAAAAACCATATCATTCAATTATCACGACGTGCAAAACAATCCAGAGCAAAATTCCCAATGGAAAATTGTCAATCCGTGCATTTTTGTTCGTGCACAAAACAGACAGTCGGTCGGCCGCAAGAAGTGCACCTGTACATGGTGGGCACGTTATGCGCGCCGGGTACAGTAGCTAGCTATGCGTTGGGGCCCTGGGAATGCAAGGGAGAAGGTGGTGTTTTCCCAGTCGTCAGAGTCAAAACGCCACTTGGCATTTTTGTTTCGGATGTGGTTGCGATCAACTGATGAAAAGTATGACTGTGTCACATCGCTCTTCGAAGTGTGTTGGCACTCGGATTGGATTCTCTGCATTAAAAACAGCATCTGCGGCAAGCAAGCCAGAGGCCATGCCCTGGGAGATGGACAAGGAGGCTGGCACTACTTCATCACTGCTGAGTGAATTTGTTTCCATTCTAGTATTTAATACGCAAAGTGCATGTATATGTGTGGAGAGCTTTTAGGTTGCGTTCGGTTCACCCAAAACACGGAACTTATACGTAATGCCTTACCCACTGGAATCGCTAAAACGCATCGTGTACACAGAAGCACCAAGACGCCACCTAACAGTATTATCATCTTTATCGATTATGGTAACGTACTACGGCAATATAGCGATGAGTTTTTGGACAAAGGCATTCCTCTTAAGCTCAAAAAATTGAAATTGAAATCAACAGCTCACGTCGATGGAATGAATGACCAGTGCCCGATTCTCAAGACTCCACAATTGTGATGGTTTGGTTCGCTGACATTATATCGAATACCACGAGTATATGCCGCGATGCAGGTATCACGAGAGTCAGGGCGATGCAACATCGACCGCGGACACGCTAACCCTGCATGGTGCCTGTGCATCAAGATAACGAAACTATACATACCTCTGGTTCACAATTTGGAAGGCCAGGAACGACATCATCTTTCGCCCGTCGCTCGTGCGTGCATCCGCAGCAGAGATGGCACTAAAGGCTGCCCTTGCCGAAAAGGTCCACATTTAACACCTGCTGCTAAGAGACCCCGCAAACCAGTGTCTCCTTTGCCTTCTTACCGCGCTGGAGCACAACGAATGGGCTCGGGCCAACTTGATCCCCAGCTTTATCATCTGACCCCCGCACAGCTACCGGTAATGTCCCTCCCGTGCGTGAAAGGTCCAGCTGGCTGTCTTTGGACAAGCTAGTTATTATATCCTTTTAATCCGATTCTAACGAGACTAATATACTCAAATCAACAACAACAACGAAACTATAGATGCCACACTCCACCGCGCTTGTCCTTGAAAATGCAATGTCAAGAAATTACTGGTGGCCAAGTGCTCATCGGGTCAGGTCGAGTACCCTTGGAACTGGCACCTTTCGAGACGAAGACCAATGGACAGAACGAGGAATTTTTGATGCCGACCCATGGGAGACGGAAGAAAGTGCCACGATAGTACGAAGTGCAGCGTATCCCAACAACCGTTCCATGCTGCCAAGCATCGCAGCTCGTCCCGCACGTGCGTCGCGGGCAACGGGCGAAATAGCCCTCGGACCTCCGAGGAATTTCGTTGTTGGGTGAATTTCTATGCAGGATCTTTGAGCGTTGGACGCCTCAGTGCTCAGACGCAGACCTGAAAGTTGATCCAGGCAATTGGATGTGCCTTTGGCCACCATCAACAAAGGCGAGTTCCTCACCTGTTTCTCACTGTCCAACTGCAATCTGCCACAAATACTGTCATTTAAGCACGTGCGCGACACTTTTTCTCCGCTCCTTTATTGCACAAGTTTGCCCATTCCAAAGGCGACATACCGACATGTACATGCGCCTTATCGAGCTCCTCGCCGTCCCTGTTTCGGTGTTGGCTCACTAGTCCCGTAGAAAGGACGGCCAATGTAAAAGGCGTTTTATACTATTTTCAGCGTGGAAAATCCCTTGTAAAAACCCACCACCCACGCTGACGCCATGACGGACCCTGCGACATGTGTGAACTGAAACTCAACTGGTCCACTCAAGGGGCCCCTTTTGAGTCTGAGCGATTAAATTTATTAAAAGAATTCGGTAGCTCAATTTGATATTTGTAAGATTTGATGTGGCATTCAAACTGAATTTGGTGGCGTCCGTCGAAATTGAGTTTGAGTACCAGCGCGGAGCGGCGGCGTATTTCCAAACTGGGCGAGCGAGCATGCGCACGAACAGCGACCGCGCAAGCCGCCACTCGTGGTCGTCGCACATAGAGTACGGCAACCAGGAGCTGCAGTGCGACTCGTCGTCGTACTACGAGGACTTTGAAGGCCGCCCGATCCGCGAGGGCGGCGTGCTCAACATCTACTCGTGTGAGAACATTGGGCTCATCATGAACTACGTGTGCACGGGCTGGGTCGAAGCGATCCTGCCAGCGACGATTTATCCGTTCCTGACAAACTACCTCAACATGGATGGGTACCAGACGCAGGCGGCGTACGTGCTCATCACGCTGCCATACATTCTCAAGACGGTTTTCGCCCTCCTCTCCGACTGCCTTCCCATCATGGGCCGCCGACGAAAGCCGTACATGGTGCTGGGCTGGGTCGTTTCGTTCACGCTTATCGTCGTTGCGATTTTCGACACACAGGGCTCGCCCTTTTGGACCTACGGCGACAGCAACAACGAAGACTCGGACGAGGTCACACGAACGGTGCGCCCGAGACAGCGGACAGGCTTCCTGACTCCTGTGTAGGTCATCAATGCGAACGCGCCGAACGAAGGCTTTCGCTACGTGTTGTACATGATGTTCGCATCGTTCGGCTTCGTGATGGCCGAGACGGCGGGCGACGCCGTCATGATCGAGTTCGCGCAGCGCGAGCCGGCCAACATCCGCGGCACGACCCAAACGATGGTGACGCTCGCCAAGTTCCTCAGCGGTGGCGTTGGGGCTGTCATCGTGGCCATTTGCTTCAACGGCACCGAATACGGCGGCACCTTCGACTGGTCGCTGACGTACAACCAAGTGATGATCCTAGCGGCCGTTGGTCCCGTCGTTGGCTTCATCTCTAGCTTCTTCATCCCCGACCAAATCATCCTTGGCGACTCGTTCCAGGATTGCTTCCGCGATCTCTGGAATGCCGGCAAGAAGCGCGCCGTTTGGCAGCTCATGGCTTTCAACTTCTTCAACGCCTTCTTCTTTGACGCTGTGGCCGCGCCGTCGGACATCATCAAGCGCACGTGGGCCAAGGTCGAACCGTTCGTCGACGGTGTCTTCAGCAACGTCCTCGCCGTCTTCCTCTTCTCGCTCGCAATGCACTTCACCCGGCAGTGTTTCCTCCACACCAACTGGCGCATGATCATCTTCGTGACGACGATTGTGACCGTCGTCATTCAGGTACGCAGCTCGCCTCGTGCGCGTGGCCTCACCTGTCGATGGCTAGTGGACCGTCGACTTCCTCTGCGTGTTCAACGTGATTCGGTCGCAGTACTTCTACATGGGCGTGCCCCTCACGTACCAGATTCCAGTCGCGATCCGTGGCATCGTTGTGAGCTTCGCCACCGTCGAAATCGCCGATGAGCGCTTCGAGGCGTCGACGTATGCGCTCATTTCAACGATGCATGCAGTTGCAGGGCCGATTTCGACGTCCATTTTCAAGCAGATCGACGCCCAGTTCCGAGCGTACAAGCAAGACATTGCGACGGACACCCCCGAGGTGCGATGGGAGGTCGCCTACTGTCTGCTGTTCTGCTACGGCTCGCGGCTCTTCTCAAACGTGACGCTCTTCTTGCTGCCGCGCCAGAAGAAGGAGGCCCAAGAGCTCAAGCTCCTTGGAGACACGAACCCCCGCCTCTCCATCGCGATGCTGGTGCTTGGTGCCTTTGCGCTGGTGTGGGGCGTCGCCACCAACATCATGAGCATCACACCGGAAACAGCCTGCATGGAGATCGCGGGCGGGCCAGGCTGCGACACGTTTAGCAGTCCGTAACAATAGTTTATGTATATAGTCCCTAGTCGCGCGCCTGGCGCACCGCGTTGAACAGGAACTGACTCCACTCGGCAACCACGTCGTGCCGGCGCCAGAGCAGCGGACTGCGGGCACGAAGGACCGCCGACATCTACTGCGCGGTGATGCCTCGCTCACCGCTGTGGCTACCTCGGCGCGCAGGGTGGCATTCGTCCCAAGGCGCAGAGCCAATGCGATGTAGTCGGCCGGCGTCCGCGCGATGTACCTGTCGAGACCCATGCACGTAAAGAACGCTGCGGCCATGCGCGCTCGTAGCAGCGGCGACTGGTACACAACCATGGGCAGGGCGAGAGCGATGGCTTCCTACGGCCGGTCGTTGGTTCGCGATGGGCAGAGACCGCGCACCGCCGACGTCTTGGAGCCACCGAAGGGAAATGGGTGCAGGACGACGTCGGCGACGGAGAGCAGTCGCATGTACGGGTCGTGGCCAGCCACTCGCGGCACCAAGTGCACTCGTGCAAGCAGAGCGGTGGGCAGGGTGCGGCCAAGGCGCGAAAGGTACTGCGCCGTCCACGCCCTAGCACGACAAGAGTTGTGGGGGACGCCAGCAGCCGCGTACGCTTGGCGGCCGTGGACCAGCACCACGTGACCGCGTGGGTCCTGCGCGAGAATCGAAGCGAGGACTTCGTCGAAGGCCGGGACGAGCTTGAAGATGCTCTGGGCGCACATGTAGATGGTCCAGCCGGGCGAGAGGCCGTAGTCGGCCCTGTGCCCGAGGAGGGTCGGGACCTCGGGTGGGTCGTACCTAGACAGAGCCGTGAGCGCCGGCCAAGGACGCAACGCACCAGATGCCGAGGCCCGCGAGCAGAACCACCTGCTCGGTGTACGCGTCGTCACCGTCCGGCAGGGCTTCCAGGAGTTCGCCAGAGACGAAGTAGTCGATCTGGTCGTTGCCTATCGCGCTCCGGGGTCCAGTTACGGGCGGAGCGGCGCACCAGACGTCGTGGGGTTGCCCCAAAAGAGCACTTGCACCGGAGCCAGGCGGGCGAAGGATACAAAGTAGTTCAGCGGCTCGCTCATGACGTCCACGAAGACAAGCGCGTCGAGGGCCAGCGCGGCGACGTCCTGCTGCACGCTCGCCACGTGCAAGCTTAGTACGACGACGTAGTCCACGGCAGCGGCCAAGCGCGGGTCGAGCGTGTCTGATGCGTCGGGTAACACGAGGAGGTAGACGCAAAAGACGCGGCGGTCGAGTCCCGCCAGCACGCCGCGCAGCAGCAGGCCATGGGCGTGGTTTCGCACGAAAAACTTGGACATGAAGCCGACGCGGATGCACCCCGCGGCGCGGGGCAGCGCGACTTGCGGCGCCTCGAACCCGAGCGCGGGCACCGTTCGGCGGTACAGCTGCACCAACTTCTCCTAGGGCTTGTCGGCTTGAGCTCGACGAGCGGACGTACAAGTAAGCATCGGTCGTTCAAGCCGTGGTACACGAGGTAGAAAGGCGGTCGGATCTCCGC
>JNBR01000472.1:44872-61194 GCA_002081595.1 Achlya hypogyna
GAGCTTTCCCGGCAAGATGCGGCAAGCGAACCGTACGTCGAAAAAGTCACCGAACACAAGGTCTTCCTGTAGCAAGGCATCAAGACTGGCGTCGAACCGGGCGCGCGCTGCGACGAGGTGCTCGTGGGACTCGTAGACCTGCGGAAGTAACAGCACTTCCTCGAGCCTTGGAGGGCATGAGCACCGAAGCCATGCACGTGCCGCACCGATAGAGGTCGTTGCCGCTCACTGCGTACGCCTCCCGAAGCATCGCCACAGCCTGGGTGAGGTTGCCTACATCATGGGCTCGTCGCAGGGCGGCGAGGAGCGGTTTGTACCGCGCTCGGCGTAGTAGGCTTTGAGGTTGCCATAGCTCTGGACGTGGCCCGGGTCGAGCGCGATGGCGCGGCGCAAGTAGCTGACTGCTGCGTCGCCGTCGTTGCGGTGCTTGGCATGCAGCAGCGCGGCGCCAAGGTTATTGAGCACGGCTGCGCTCGCAGGCTTGCGAGCGACGAGCGCCTCGTAGCGATCGATGGCGTCGTCCATGCGGCCCATTTGCTACGGGCGGGTGACGGGCGGGCCGCTGGGCGGTAGGTACGTGAAGCACGGTGGCGACGAGTAAAGCAGCGTGGAAGTCATCGGGAGCCAGAGCCAGCGCTCGGAAAAAGTCCTCAAGAGCTTGCGGAAGCCGCCCGGCAGCCTGCAAGACGAGGCCATGCCCTATGTACCCCTGGGAGCGATGTGCCACAGGCGGACCTTAGAAGTCGTACACGGGGATCGGTGGCGTCGACAGCAATGAGACGGCGAAAGGACCGCGCCGCGGGCTCCAGCCGCTTGGCGCTCAAGTGCACGAGCCCTACCCGTTGCCGTACCCATATCACCAAGGCTCCAGCCGCCAAGGTACGGTACCCAGAGTGTGCCATGCATCCGAATGAGCCGGCCGGGAAGCAACGATGGCCTCAAGCAAGGAAACTGCGCGGGCTGGTTGTCGCTGGCCAACATAGATTCGGGCGAGCACAAAGCGGCAAAACTCCGTCGGGTGCAGGGCCATGCCCGTGCGTGCGTGGTCGACGGTGTGCTGGTCGTATTTCTCCTGCAGGCGTCGTGCCTCTGCGAGGTTGCAGTGCACCACCGCCGCTTTCTCTGGCTCAGTCTCGAGTGTTAACGCATGTGCAAAGTGCTTCTCACCCACGGCCAAGTCGCCTTCTTGCACGGCCACAGTGCCAAGCAACTGCCACGCGTCTGCGCATCGCGGGTTCTGTTCCAGTATGGTTGCGTATACGGCTTTGGCCTCTGGCAGTGCCTGTAGCTTTGTCTGCAGCCGAACGCCTTCGAGGAGTAAGCTCGTCTCATTCAGGGCGACCGCAACGACGGCCGCGACGAGCGCAAGGTAGCAGCGCCACAGGAGCGGCATCCGTGCGGGTCCTTGCCTCCTGGCGTATCCTTGTCCTCGTGCGATTGGTGCAAAAATCGGAATTGTTAGCCAATCTGCGATCGCCAATGTTGGTGGTGAAAAAAGTTTTTTGGATTTCATACTGAAACGTAATGATATTTGACAGTTGGTAATAGAAATGTCTCAGGCACGTGGGCTTGATTTTGCCCAATCGGGGGAGGGGCCGGACGTTGCAGTCATTTTGCAAATTAAGACCTGGGGATGAGCAGCTGGATCCACGAGCAGGCGGCCGAGTACGCCGACTTGGTCAACGACTCGAGCTTCGCTAGCGTGTCGGGCCTCGTCGACGATGACCCGACCGAGTACCAGCTCATCTGGGAGGGTGGTGATCTTGGCGTTGCGCTTACGACCAACCCGAGTGGCAGTGGTGTCAGTGTGTCCCGCATTACGGGCAAGGGATTTCCGCAAGGTATTAAAAGCGTCGTGCCCGGCGATGTGCTTTTGGCTGTCAACGAGCTTGACACACTCTATTTGACGCTTGAGGACGTGGTCAAGTTTCTTCAGGAGTGCGACCTGCCGGCCACGCTGCGCCTCACGCGCGCGGAAAACGTCGCTAAGCACATGGCGGCTAATCCCCGCCCCTCGGCGACGCGATCTAGCGTCAAGTCGCGTCCATCGTACCAGCGTCAAACGTTCACACCACCGACCAAGCTGGCCGCCCCCGCTGCGGATGTTGTGACGAGTCCTACGAACGCTGGCCGCCCTTCAGAGCCGCGCATGTCGGAACGCCCGACGTCCTCGAAGAAGAAGGGTATTGCCGGGGCCTACGGTCGCACCTCGTACCAGCAGCAGCAACAGACATACGCTGCTCCACCTTCGTCCAAGCCGCTGCCGAAGCCCGAACCGGTAAAGAAGCCCACACCGGCGCCCGCTGTGTTTGCCGACGAAAGCGACGAAGACGAGCCGATCGTGCTCCCGACCAACGTGGCTGCGGCGCCAAACACGACGCTTAAGTCGCCGTTCATGAACCAGGACCCCAAGTCGGCCGACAAGCCGGCGCCGAAGAAGTCGATTCTGAAGCCTGCGCCGCACCCGAACGCGCCACTCGCCAAGCCCCCATCGCCGATCCACGTCGCGGACAAGAGCCGCTTCTCGGATGCGCGGCCGTCTACCAACTCGGCGCTCGCCGACAGCCTGCGTGGCTCGTCAGCGTCAAGCGCCTCGAATGCAACGGCCATCGCGATGAGCGAGCACATGATGGAAAAGATGTCCTTCAACGTGGACGACGAGCTGGCGCCGGCGCCCAAGGCGCTGGAGCCGCAGGAGTCGGCGATCGCTATGATGGACTCGACGCTGGACGAGCTGCCGATCCTCGACAACGACGACGTACACGACTCGTTCATCAAGCTCGTCGACGAAGATGCCGCTGAGCGTGAAATGAAGGCCGAGCTTGACCAAGTTTTTGAAGACGACGAGGACTACGAAAACGACATCGAGGGCTCCGATTCGGAAGAGGAGCACGTGGAGTTGCCGCCGTCAACGCGCGCGGCGCCGTACTTGCCTGAGCCGCGCGACACGGCCATGCGCGTGCAGCAGCAGCCGCCGCCGCCGGGTCCAAGCGTAGCCATGAGCAGCATCCACGACGCGGCGGCCAAGGGCGACCTGCGGACGGTGCTCACGATCGTTCGGCAGGACAAGAGCGGCCCCGAGTGTCTCTTGCGGCGTGAACCCAACCACGGCCACACGGCGCTGCACCTCGCCGTCAAGAGCGGCAACGTGCCGCTGGTGCAGATGATGCTCGATCAGTTTGCGGGAATGGGGCCGTCCACGGAGCTGCTCTCGGTCGAGGATGACAAGGGCAACACAGCGCTGCATTTCGCCGCCACCAAGACGCCGCACATGGTGCACCTGCTGCTCGAGAACGGAGCGCCAGTGAACGTTAAGAACTCGCGCGGTCTGACGCCACTTGTGATCGCCATCTTGACCAACAAGAAGGACGACATCATCATCGTCAACATGCTTCTCAAGTACGGCGCCAACCCGAACGAGATCCACGAGACAGCAACCATCGTGCACACGGCCATCAACATGCGCCTCATCAAGGTGGCCGGCGCGCTTGTCAAGGCTGGCGCCAAGCTCGACGTCGAGGACTCTGAGGGCAAAAACGTGTTTGAGAAGTGCTCCCGGACCCAGCTGCGCTACCTGCTCTCGCACATCTACTACCCGCCGACGTTTATCTCGGAGAAGGAGCGCTCGGCCTGCATGCTTTGCCTCAAGAAGATCGGCTTTGGCCACCGCAAGCACAACTGCACGCACTGCGGTCGCCTGTGCTGCTCCGAAGACGCTGGCGTCGCGATCCCGTTTGTGCAGTTTCCTCAAGGCTTCCCCGGTCGTATTCACAAGGGTGCCGGCGTCCTTGAAGAGAAGCGCTGCTGCAAAACATGCTTTAACATCCTCCGTGAGCGCGCCAACGCCGCGGCGCCCAAGTCGGACACGGGTGGCTTCGTCTCTCGCGTCATTGGCGTCGAGTGGGACGAGGTCAACCCCAACAAGCTCCAGAAGGTGGCCGCGCCCGGGCGCCGGCGAGGCTAGATGTAGACACTGTACATGCCCGGCTTGTTGCGACGGAATAACAAGCAATCGAGTGGTGTATTTGATAGACGGCAAACCATTTGTTCCGTCATTCGGGCGCCAGGCACCTTTGCTTGAAGCCTTGGCTTTCCATCTGGCTAAATGTAGTGCTAGTGCTCATGCAGAGAGTTGTGAGGGCGTTGTAGCTGGCGGATTTACTGTGCGAGCAATCGCACCGCATTCACAAACGAATCGAAAATGCTTACTTACGTACACTCCACAGCTTCCGCCTTCAGACACTCGATCACTATGAACCCACCAGCACATGCGGGGTGCGGGCGAGTGGAACGACCACAGCCAAGACCCCGTACCTCGTCGTAATTCCTTCACGCCTTCGTGGTCAGAGCCCAGGTCTCCGGCGCGGCCATTGTGGAGGCTTCAACACCTTCTCCAGCAAAATCTATGATCCTAGCAGCGACTCGAGCGTAGTCAGTGCTGCGACAAGATCTTGGCGGACCCCCTAAACGATCTTCCACCAGTTGATCACAGCTTGTGCAACCGTCGGTCCCCACGCCACGAGGAGCATAGACAGGGCTCCGAGCGCTGGGCAGCATGGCAGCGCCGGAGCGGTCGCATCAAGTGCTGGCGAACTTGGAGACACCAGCGCACGACGTTCGCACATTTTCGCTTGTGCCGAAATTGAAATGGGACGGTTTCGGCAGTAGTTACAGGTATACAAAACTCAAGTTAATCTTTTGCAGTTATAATTGGCCCATGCTATAGTCAATTCAAGTATTTGAGGAAATTTTATTTGTTATTGTTCGACGACACACGTACTTGGGATTTGTATTGGAGCCTCTGGGGAAGTGAAAAGATGTGTTCTGAGAGGATCACTTGAAATGAAATAGTGTACGCTGTCTCGCGTTACAAATGGGAATAGTGTATTAATAAAACTATGCAATTGTCAAATTGGCGGTGTGTACCGGCGTCGCTAGGCGCATCGGAAGTATCCCTGCGATGCTTTTTGGGGTGTGAAACAATGCTCGAGGCACCGCTTAAGGAATCGTAGCAGAGCTAAATTTTGAGGCTTCGACGATCAGTAATGCTCGAACTACATAAATATTCTATGGTAGTCTTCCTGGCAAGGTATGGAAGTGCCCCAGGACTGTTCATGGCGACGACGCTAATATGAAGCTTGGGGCCCTATATTCAAGTGGAGTTATCACTTGGCTATTTATTTCGTCGGAGCTCTGGCGTGTAATATCGTGACAATTTGGTCCTTCGTCGGTAGCATGAAAACGAGAAATTCACGTGGCACCATAGCGCACAACTGCATCCGATGGCGTCCGCACCAAATACCCTCTCTCTGTATGGCTTTGTTAGCGTTGTGTGACCTCCTGAGTATTGTCGTCCCAGGCAATGAACACCGATGAAAGGAAATAATTTACACTAAAATACAGCATTTCATAATACTATTTAGGATATTTGCATTGATTTATAAAGGTTTTGTGGTTTGTGGCGTGGGTGGTCCCCAGTGTAGTTTCTTCTTATTGACTGACCCAAGATGCTCTCCCGCGCTGTCCGCCGCTCGATCCACAGCACCGCCGTGCGTGCCGCCGCTGAGAACGCCTCGGCCGCCGGTGCCACCAAGGTGACGCTCAACCTCAACACGCCCCACCAGTCGTTCTACAAGAAGGCCGAGGTCGACCTTGTGCAGATCCCTGGCCTTGTCGGCGAGTACGGCATCACGGCCCGTCACACGCCCATTATCTCGCAGCTCAAGCCCGGCGTCATTGTCGTCCACGAGGAGCGTGACAAGGTTGTCAAGAAGTTCTTCACGGCCGGTGGTTTTGCTTTCACGCACGCCGACTCGGTGACCGACATTGCCTGCGTCGAGCTCGTCAAGGTCGAGGACATTGACGCCTCGGCCGCCGAGGCTGGCGTTGCCAAGTACAAGTCCCTCATGGACCAGGCCGCCCAGGGCAGTGTCGAACGCGTCGAGGCCCAGATCGCGTACGAAACCCACGTCGCCATGGTCGCCGCCCTGGCCGCTTAGATGCCCCACGAGTGACTTGTCTTCTTGCCTTATAATTCCAAGCGTGCGATGATGTAATACTAATCCCACGCCAGATCCCATCGACTCGAGTCTTGATCGTGGCAGGTGACGACAGGTCATGGCACGACAGGACGCGAGTTCTTTGTGTCGCTACCAGCCACGATCGTGCACATATTAGCCTTATTGCACCGCAGCACCGAGCACAGTAGACGATTTTATTCGCGGAGCTGAGGCTGGAGTTCATCCAGGATTCGACGTAAACAACATGCTATTCGTCGTGCACTGCGTCGCTCTGTTGCACATTCTGAATTCTGAGGAAGAAGCCGCCACTAGAGCCACTCGTTCGCATATTCGCTCTCGTAGCAGTCTACGAAGGCTTCAAACGCTTCGTCTTCATTGCCCTGGCACTGTGTCCAGCACGCTTCAGCTACGCGGAGCATGCCACCTGCGAAGCCTGTGGCCTCGTTGTAGGTTGAATATGCTTGCAACATCCGCGTCACAGAGCGCTTTGCACGCGACGAAAGATGGCTCGTTTGCTGCACGTGACGCTCAATCGCTTCGTACCACGGACATTTGCCGCACGGGCAGATGTAGTCGGTCAAAATGAACTGAGACCGGGCCGCAAAGAGGAACGGTGTCTCCGCCGAGACGACTGGTTTCTTGAACGTGCAGGCAAACGTTGACACGTCGTCATTTGTATCTTCGTCGGACAAAGACGAGCACTCAGATGAGCATACTGTGCTGCCACGCTCGTCGTCTTCGTGGTGGTCGATCTTCCACTCAGATGCTGGCCAGTCGGCGAGTGTCAGCATAGCTGCCCGAGGTAAGACAGCATTAGGCCGGAAAACTAGGTTGAATTCTTCGCAAACTTGATCGTAGGCAGCTTCTTTCATGTCAATGGAACTTGCATGTACAAGAGGCGGCGCAACTGTTGGCAGGCTTGGTGATAACAGCGCGCGGGGCCGCTTGCGCCGGATGCGGCCTGACAATGGATCAACCTCCCGGCGTGGGCTCGACGGCGCCGACAAGGCGCCTGTTGTGCGTGTGCTCGGCTGTGTGCAGACGACGGAGAGCGCCTGATTGCCCATGTCGACGATATGCGATCGAAAATGAAAATGAGATCTTCTCGCGGAGTTACCGTTTCCATTCTTTTCCGGCGTTGATTGGTTCGTTCACTTTGCTGTATTCCTAGCGTTTGATTTGATGAAAATGTTTCCATGAGGCCAATCAGAGAGAACAACGTTTTCTTTTTGTCCAATTGCATGCTGGATCAATATAGAGCACGATGATTGGTGCATTCCAGAGAGCATACACCAATGAGATGTAAGATGAACATGGCCAGGAACCAATAAAAATTATTTTAAAGCCAATCAAGGGGCTGCACGAGTGGAAACTTTGAATTGCAAGTCGAAAGAGGTTTAAACTCGTTAAGATGTGATGCTTTACAGTTAAGATGCCAAGTAGTTCACAAAGCAGCCATCGCTTCGACCTCGAGCTTGCTGCGCCTCTTGAAACAATGCGCAACGTCATTGCGGACATACGTAGTGGCCGAAACGAAGCCAGCCACGCGCTGTCATTTCTTAAACGAGGGACACTTGCTATCTCAGCGTGCCATGACCATCTTGAAAGTGTACTTTCGCCAAACGAATGGCTCGTTCACCCACTGGCATCTTCATTTTCATGCGTCATATTTACGACGTTTTTGTCGGCAGTCCACCGCGAGTCCAATCGCCAGAATACATGATACAAATCAACGTTTATGTTATAAGTAGTAGTTTGTACAAGGTTACCGCTCGAGGTGGCAGACCTTGCTCATGCAGAGCCAGATGAGCCCTTGGACGATGACGATCATTACGAGAAGCGCCACGAGGTCGTCGAATCGATTGGCATAAGCGTACGCGCCGTGGAAAAAGTGGTCGACGAACGTCTGCACCTGCACGTTGGTGCCGCTGAGGACGTCGCGCACGATGCGGGTGTCGCCATGGAACTGCGTCACGATGATGGCTTCGACCGAGTAATGGAAGGGGCACGTCCAGTACATCCACTTCCAGCCCGCGACGAGCGTATTGCCGTCAATGAAAAAACCAGCAAAGACAAACCAGATACCCGTGATGGCGCCAGCAAGCAGCACGGCCACTTGGTGCGTCGAGATAGCGAATGCGAGGAGCTGGCCCATGAAGGACCACTGAGCAATTGCTAGCGTACCAATGAGCCAGTACCAGGTCCACGCCGTCGTCTCGGAGCTAAAGCCGACGCTCCAGTAGAGGCCGTGGACGTACACGGCGGAGAGAAGGCAGATGTAGACGAGCTCCACGATGAATGTCACGACCATATACGCCGTGGGGGAGTACATGTTGGACATGCGTTCGCGGTAGTACACCCCGCGCATGTGCATTGTGAAGGGGATCGCGGCCGAAAGCATGCTCGTACACATGAAGCACGAAGACACGTTGAGGAGCACGAGGCGCGACATCACATCGAGGACCGTTTCGACCTTCTGTCCCGCGTACATGGACGTGAACACAAGCGCAAGCACGACGACGAGGATGAGGCGGGAGCGATTGAACGACGGACTGCGCCAGTAGATGGTCCATTGCCGCCCAAGGAGCGCGCGACACTGCGCCCCAAACGAGGCCGAGTATTGATCGGTCTTGGCCACGACGTCGCCCTTGGGCACTGTCCATTGCTCGAGGTACTGCAAGTTGTCGGTGCGGAGCCAGCTGCGCTGGTACTCGGCAGCGAAGTCAAGACCATTTGCCGCTCCGGCCGTGCCGGCGCCGATGCAGTTGAGCATGTACGTGGCAGGGTTCTCGGAGGGCGCCATCGGTGCGACACCCTGGTACTGGCCAAAGTACGCGAGCATGTCCGCTGACTCGAGGCCGAGGCTGCCGTAGTAGACCATTTCGCCACCCGACTTAAGCAGCAACAGCTTGTCAAATAGCTCGAAAAGTACCGTGGACGGCTGGTGGATCGTGCACACGACAGTGCGGCCCGACTGTGCGATGCGCTTGACGCACTCCATGACGATCGTGGCTGCGCGAGAGTCAAGGCCCGTCGTGGGCTCGTCGAGGAAGAGGATGCTTGGGTTCGAGAGCAACTCGCCACCGATGGTCACACGCTTGCGCTCGCCCTGCGTGAGCGTCCCAAACTGGCAGTGAGCCTTGGGCGTGAGCTCCAGCGTCTGCAGCACGTTGTACACAAACGCTTCCCGCTGGGCCACGGTTGTGTCAGCAGGCATGCGCAGCGCGGCGCAGAACATGAAGGTTTCCTTCACCGTGGAGGTGTCCTCGTAGTTGTCAAACTGCTCGCAGTAGCCCATGAGGTTGTTGAAGCTACTACGGTCCATCGGGTGACCGTTCACGAACAGCTCGCCCGCGATTGTGCCCGCCGTCTTGCGGCCCGCGATCACATCCATGAGCGTCGTCTTACCGGCGCCGGACGAGCCCATGAGTGCCGTCAACGTCCCCGGTTCGAAGACACCGTGAATGCCCTTGAGCAACTGACGCGTCTCCTTGAGCTTCTTGGGCCCAACGGGGATCGTGTATACGAGGTCGCGGAATGCCAGAGTCACCGGTTCAAAGTGCAGGCTGTTAAGGTCGCTGCGCTCCGAGGCCACGTCGATGGAGGCGGCGGACGCTTCGATCGCGTCGGCGTCGGGTTTGTGGCTGAAGGCAGCCTGGTGGCGAATACGCGTGTAGCACACCGCTGTGAGGGCGCAGACGCTGAGCGCGAAGCCGGCGAGGAAGATGAAGCCCGTGCCAAGATAGATCGAATTGGTGGAGAACCCCATGGCCTCGAGCGCGACGTCGCCTAGGCGGCCGCGGCCTGGCACTACGATGTCGTACATGGGGCGGCTGGAGAGGTACTCGTTCTGGGCAAGAATCCGGAGCGCCCACGTGGCGGGGTTGGTCCAGTACAGCCAAATCCAGCCGCGGGGGATCTGGGACTCAGGCATGACGTAGCCGTTGAACATGAGATGCATGAAGATACCGAAAAGCGCTAGCACTTTGGCGAGGACACCGTCAACAGCTACGGCTGTGAGCAGCTTGTAGAACTGAGCGTAGCACACGCTCACGAGGTACATGGTTAGCGCAAAGATGAAGAAGAGGTCTGCGCGCGGGTTGAGATCCGCGCCATAGTAGAGCGGCAACGAGAAGAGAAGCGCCTGCGGGATCGTCCAAAGGAGTTCAAGCACAAACTCGGACGCGACATACGTCGACACTGGGAAGAAGTTGAAGGAGAGCTGCTTGTAGAGCACACTGCGCCGCTCGATGCCGGCTTGGATCGAGTTGAGCGTCGCCAGCGCCTGAAAGAGAATAGCTGCGAAGAGCAACCCGACCTTCATGGGCGCGTACTGCGTTTCCTGCGTCGGTGTCGTCGCCTTGGTGGCAATGCCCAGGAACACCGTGCCGAGAATCACGCCAAGGAGGAGCGCGTTGACCATGCGCGACTTGTTGAACTTCTTGTCGCGCAGCGACGTCTTGATCATGCGGCCAAACACCACACGCAAGCTGTCAGTGTACTTGAGCGGCACGCGCCGCTGGCGCACTGAAAGCTTCTGCCGCGGCTGCCCAGAGGCCGCGAGCAGCTCTTTGCCGAGCTGCGCCGCGAGCGGGCTCTTGTAGAAAGCGGCGGCAAACTCGGCCGGCGATGAGATCGGCACGGCGCCTTTTTTGGCATAACGCACGCCCAGCGGCGTCGTGACTTCCTGGAGGAAGTCGGCGATGTCCTTGCGCGGTGGCAGGACGTAGCCGATGGAGCGAAAGTACGGCACGAGGTCCGTGCGGGGCCCACCGTACACCATCTCGCCCTTGTCTAGCACAATGACGTTGTCGAAGAGCTCGTATACCTCGGGCGGCGGCTGCAACATGGACATGACCACGGTCTTCTCGAGCAGCTCAGCCATGGTGCCGATGGCCTTGGCTATGTCGTACGTCGTGGATGCGTCGAGGCCATTGGAGAACTCGTCAATGAGCAGGGCGGATGCGCGGCCCGTGAGCATCTCCCCGACGGTCACGCGGCGCTTCTGCCCGCCCGAGACACCGCGAATCATGTCGTCGCCGATCATCGTATTGGCGCACTCCGTCAGGCCAAACACGGAGATGAGGATGTCCACCATGTGCTCCTCGTTCACGGCAAGCGGGTCATCCGGCGCGATCTGCCCCACGAGGCACTTATGCGCGAAGGCGAAGGTTTCCTGCACTGTGAGCGTTGCGATGTGGTTGTCCTGTTGCTGCACGTACGTCGTGAGCGACGGCAGATCCACCTGTTCAGGCATGCACCCGTTGTACGTGACCGTGCCGGTGAGCGACTCGTGGGACTTGGGCTTGATGAGGCCAGCGACGAGCTTGAGTAGCGATGTTTTGCCGCAGCCAGGTGGTCCCAGCACGAGCGTCATCGTGCCAGGCTTGAAGATCGCATTGATGTTGTGCAGAATGTACTTGTCGTAGTACTTTTCGTCCTTAGTCTTAAGCGACGGCAGCGTCGGGGTCACGGTCTTTATGGAGCTTTCCGCGGGCACTTCCGCGATGTAGTCGACGCTACTTAGGCGCACCTCGCAGGTCGGCAATGCCGCTACATTGCCGAGCTTTGAGCGCATCTGCTTGATCAGGTTGCGGAAGCCGAGCTTTTGAATGTTCTCCTTTGTGAAGACCAATGAGTAGATGCGCTGGGTTGTAAACGCGTCGTGGTTGCGCTGGCTCATGAAGATCATCTCATCGGTGACGCCGCTCTGGTGAATGATGTCATCGAAGGTCGCGGTCGCGTGCTTGGGCGACACAACCTCCTCATAACACCACGCGTCCGGCCCCGTGTTACTTCGGAGCGCGTAGTTGGGGGCGTGCATTTTGCTAAGTGAGGGTGCTCGGTCGTTGTGGATGGCAACTCAACGTCATTGTCCATGATTGAGACGCGCTGAATCTCTTTCCAGTCATTTTACCGTCACCCAGCTTCCCGCTTGGCGCGCGGCAGCCTTCGGCGGTCGACGCACCTTCTGTCAGTGTACGTCTATTAGTTGTTGGGCTAGAAACAGTACCAACGTGCCACGTTATGCTGCATGTCCCATATTCAAGGTTTCTGTTTTATCAAAAGTACCCCACGACTGTTTTCCTAATAGAAAAAATTCATTTTTTTTTCTTGGAAGTGGGAGAGAGTGACTGAATGGGATGGTTGTGAGAAATGCCGTCGACAGGTATCGCATTGATCGTGCCCTGTTTTTAAAGATTTGCTGCTGTTTTTTGTATATTTGAGGTGGTGGACGTTAGGCAACGGCACGCTTTGCGCAAGGACGTTAAGCATGCATAGCCACAACCACAATTGGGCTGCGAGAGGCTGCGAGAGGCTGCGAGAAAATAGAGGTAAGAGGTTGTAAAATGCTCCAATTGTAAACCGAAAATATGTGAAGTTTAAAATACCTCGTTGAATACAAAGGAGTTTTTCGAGGTGCACAATGGTAAAGAGAACATGACCTCGACGCGCAAGCAGCTTGCAACGAGGATCAAGCACGCACATTACATTTTTTGGCACTAACATATGTAAATTTGTAGGTCTTGGCCGTGCCCTGCTGTAGCATCGAGCTTGTGCACTGGTGTATTCCTTCGGCTGTCCATGTCTAGATTCTGTGTGTTCAGAGCACGAAGCACTTTGTGTCGATGGACATCACTATTGTGCTCCACGCGGTAGTTGGTTGGAAGTGACGTTGCTCGATTTCGCGAGAACGATGAGACGATTTCTAGATGTGATCTTAACAATTCCACGGGACGTTTAGGTATAGTTGTCGTAGTTCTTGGCTGAAATTTGCTTTCCGCGAATAGTTTTACGCTCCAACTGACACGGCCTCAAGATCCATTCCGACATATCGCTCCAGGGATCCGGCTGACATGCCCAATCCTAAAGTCACCAAATTCAGGTGGGCCGCTCATTCGTCACGAGACGAACTAGACGCGATGTTTGCATGCTGAAAGATCGTCTTGCAGGACTTTTTGAGATCTCCAAATTCTGTCACAGCAAACTTAGCAATAAAGAGCGCTTTTTAACAAAAATAAGAAACAGTGGGAAAATATTGTCAGCCTGGGCTGAAGAGGACAAAGTGGATGGACGACACCGCGGTCGTGGTAGTCGACCACCTTAGTTGCGTTGATGCCTACTATACTGGCGCCCGCGTCTCTCTCGCGAGCTTGCGGCCGCCCCTGGAGCCGTATGTCCGCTCAAGCGGTTGCTCGAAGAAGCGAAAGCGGTCAACTTCCAACAGTCACAACCCCATACCGCCCCCTCAAGCATTGCTCGATCATTTGGAGGCAGCACTTCGTCACGTCGCGGACGAAATCGTGCAACAATCAGCAAGATTCATGCCTCCTGCACCAGAGTTCATAGAACCACTAACGCGGCTCGAGCATTGCAACAGTCTCTACAGCCACGATGCGGATGACGAAGGCCTTGTGATGCAGCAGCACCGTCAATTCCTTTTACCGCGGCACTCGAGCTACTACCTCGGAAATGTACTCGACTTACCCTCCTTGCAGTTCCCACATCCCTTCCGATTCATCCTCGCAGATCCTCCGTGGCCAAACAAAAGCGTTGCTCGGAACCATACGTACGACACGATGGACGAGGTTCGTTTGCTGCAGCTCGCTGACGCTCTGCGAGCCGCAGCCGATCCCTCAGGCTGCATTGTGGCTGTCTGGGTCACCAATAAGCCAGCGTACATGTCTTTCCTACTCGAGAAGCTGCTACCGGCTTGGGGATTCGACGGTCCAACCGTAACATGGACGTGGCTCAAGGTTGCCGCAACGGGAGAACCCGTGACGCCGCTCAAGTCGACGCACCGTCTTCCGTTCGAGCGCCTCGTTCTCGCGGCGCGCGGTCCGACGGAATTTTGTGCCGCGTTCAAGGCATGGCCACCGCAGACTATAGTGAGCGTACCATTGAGGCATTCGTGGAAACCACCCGTGGACCAGCTCTTGCCGTCGAACCTGCTGCCACGGGATGCGCCCAAACTAGAGCTTTTCGCCCGAGAGCTCCGGCCAACCTGGACTTCCATCGGAAACGAAGTGCTAAAGTTTCAAGATTTGAGTCTCTTCGAGCTCAAAGATCAGCCAGGTCCCACAAGTGGCCCATTGCCCAGTGTTTCGCCATGATACGGCCCCATTCTGCAACTGACTTGGTCGGAGGATGTTTTGACGAACGTCACTCACTCCAGGGCCGCCGACGGACTCCATATTGCCAACGCTCTAAGATATATAAAGACACGACAATCTTTTATGCTTGTGTTCAATGCGCCAATTCACACCTTGGACAAACGCGTCTCATGCTACGATTGAAATACCGGTATGTTCCTTGTCAAGCTCTTTCGTTTGTTCACTGACGGTGTTGCATAAAGTTCAAACTGAAGCCTGGATATCTTTTCAGCTCTTGGTTTGCAACCCCAACTGCACGCTTGGGGCTCGAGCCACCGTGCGGTCCACTGCCAAACACCATGTGCCCAGCCACCAAGCATCATTTGTCGACCGCATCCAGGAGCTCGTTGGTTCTTTCCATCACACGGGCCAGCAGCGCTCGCTCGTCCAGGGTTTGTAACCCTGATTTGAGGGCCAAATTGTCCTGTTTGAGGTAAAAACCGAAGGTTTTCAAAAAAGACCTCAAATCTGACGATCTCGATGGGTCAGATTGTCGACCAGTCAAATTCCGCGATATGCTTGGCTCTCCCGGAAAAAGATGCCACGACCACCGCCAAGTGAATCATAATCCAACCGGTCGCCATGACGCTCACCCACCCCAAGCACGGCGGCGCCCTCAAGCGCAAGCGCGACGGCCAGCGCGAGGAGACGAGACCGCTTAAGGTCCGCAGTACCGAGCTCGCGAAGCCCAGCACAGAGGCCGGTGCGGCCTGGCGAACGGAGCATGCGATCACGATTCGCAGCCCGACTACGAGCTATGTGTGTCCCGACCCGATGCTGTCGTTTGATGACACGCCGTTCTCGAACGAGATCAAGGCGTGCCTTGCCAAAGCGGGTTACACGAAGCCAACGCCGACGCAGGCGCAGTCGTGGCCCATCGCGATTGCCAAGCACGACATGATTTCTGTGGCCAAGACGGGCTCAGGCAAGACTGTGGGCTTCCTACTTCCGTCCTTTTACCACCTTGCGAAGGACACGAAGCGCCACCGCGCCCCCCGCATCCTCGTGCTTGCGCCCACCCGTGAATTAGCGACCCAGATCGAGGCGGAAGCCAAGAAGTTTGGCAGCGCCCCGCCGTACTTGCGCACTGCCTGTGTCTACGGTGGTGCCCCCAAGGGCCCACAGATCCGTCAGTTAAGCGCGGGTGTCGACTGTCTTGTCGCCTGCCCCGGGCGCCTCAAGGATTTCATGCAGGCCAACCTGGTGCAGCTGTCGTCTATCGAAATTCTCGTGTTGGACGAGGCAGATCGCATGCTCGACATGGGCTTCGAGCCTCAGATCCGCTTCATTGTGGCCGGGATCCCTACGATGCGCCAGACGCTGCTCTTCTCGGCGACGTGGCCCAAGGCGATCCAAAAGCTTGCTAATGAGTTTCTTCAAAATCCAGTGCAAGTCGAAATGGGCGATATCAACGTTCTACAAGCCAACAAAGACATCGAACAAACAGTGACACTGTGCGATTTCAATGACAAGTACCAGCACCTCCTCACCGTCATGGACGAGGCCATCAAGTTCGAAAACCCAACGAACACGGACCTCACCAACCACGTCAAGACAATTGTCTTCTTCCGCACCAAAAGATTGTGTCACAGCATGGCACAAGAGTACTGGAACCACGGCTACGCTGTCGGAGCCCTTCACGGTGACATGGATCAGTACGAGCGCACATCCACGATGGAGAAATTCAAGACGGGCGAGCTCAAACTTCTCTTTGCGACGGACGTGGCGGCACGTGGCCTGGATGTAAAAGACGTGGGCGTGGTCATCAACTACGACATGCCGAGCAGCATCGAGGATTACGTACATCGTATTGGCCGCACGGGCCGCGCCGGCGCCAAGGGCCGCTCGATCTCGTTTTTCACACCGGACGACGCGGGCTTCGCCAAGGAGCTCATTGAAATCCTTACGTCGGCCGAGCAGTCCGTCCCCAAGGGGCTCCATGACTACGTTGGCAAAACCAAGTCCAAGAGCGGTGGCGGCAAAGGCAAGTTTAAAGGGGGGAGCTTTCACCGCCAGCGTGGCGGTGGTCGCCGTTATTAATAACAAGCAGTTCATATTAATCATTAAAAAATTAAAAAATTGTGATTAATTCTTTTTTCAAGGATCACATATCGTGGCGCGCGCCACAGTCGCAAAAAAAAAAAAAAAA
>JNBR01000473.1:0-26290 GCA_002081595.1 Achlya hypogyna
CTTGCGCCATGTCCATCGTCGGTTACTGGACATAGTTGACGAGGCGACAATGGTTTCGTTGCGATGTACCATGGAACACGAACACATTGTTTACAGCTTTTTCTAACGATTTGTTTTACAGGGGTTCGCAATGGGCTTCACAGATACACGCAGGTGCGTATACTTCGGTGATTTAAAGAATACGTTTAGCTACACAGTTAAGCGATACATTAGGTAGAGGTAAGGTCACCTTGTTGTTGTAGTTGAAGTGGGTCCTCTATATAAGTACTAGTACATAATACTCATTTGGCTAGATAAAAATGTTGGACTTCGTCGTTGTGCACGGATGGGAGTCTGAAATGGTCTAGGCTGACAGGGTCGTCAGAGCGATCTCCGGGACCATTGCCAACGCGGCCACTCGCCTTGCGCGAGGCGCCGGAGAAGCCAGAGGAGATCGGGCTCTGCTCAGGTTCTTGAACAATACTGTGGTGTCAGTGCAGTTGAGCGACTTGGGCTGCATTTACGGCGACCGTCCATGAAGTAGGCAGTGGAAGGTTCTCGCGAAAGATGCGGTCGTTTCGCACGCACCAGACGTGAACCAGACACATGCACGAAGCACTGGCCAGAGGAATTCGAACTCAGCTCGATGATTGTTGTGGGCCCTCATGGGCGTCGAGAAGAGGTAGGCCTCGAGCGTCGTCTGGAGGATTACGCCCAATGGATTTGTGACCGCGTGCAGCGTGGCCCACACGTCCTTGATATAGTCGCAATCGATGAGGAAATGGAATTGGGCAGTATCGCAGCAGGCGGTCAAAGCTCTGCTGCCGAGGCGACCGCGGCAGGGGAGTCGTAACAGTCGTCGGCGTCGTCCAAGTGACACGTTGGTAGTGGCGGAGGCGTGCGTAACTGTGCGCAGCGGCGGCGGGCTTCGAGAAAGGTCACGTAAGTGCTGATTTCGTCATGGACGGCAGCGCGTCGCCCGGTACTATAATGGGCGATTTGTTGATGCCTTACAGACGACACAATGCCCACTTGGCGACAGCAATAATGTGGGTCCGTATGATGACCTGCACAACCTTGATAACTATCGCCACAGAAGAAGCAAAAGTCGAGTCAATCACGCCCAGGGCTTCGTTTGGCGGCATAGTATGGACATGGTGCGATCTCACGCTTCGATACGTCGTGGTATCGGGAATCGGTGTCAACTGGGTTAGGCTTTAGTCCCAATACAATCTCTGCGAGCACATGGCAGGGGGTTTATAGGCAGCTAGCTTGTTGCCCAAAGTGTACAAGAACACCAAATAGAATTCAAAATTATTTTCGGGTCAATTGCATTATAAATTTGGTCGCAGCGAAGACGAAACTAAACAAGTTGCAAGGGCGTATGACAAATAGAGGAGAATCTTGAATATATGAATGCCCGCCCTTGAAGGTTGCGAGGTGTGGACGATGCCGCCAGATGATTATTCTTGGCCAAACTTGAACAATACCATCGAGAGCGAAGAAAACAATACATGTGCAAAGAAGCCTACATATTTTGCACACATCACCATAGCCACTCCCATTTGATTGCCGCTGTGGCAAAGATACCTCCAAGAGGAAGTCCAAGCACAAGCTAGACATATTTAGACGAAGAATGTCATTGAACTCATTGTCCCTAGGGCTGTTAGTTTAAAGTTCTTAAGAATAGGGGCAAGCAAGCGCATATACGAGAAAAGCATGGGTCACCGAATAAGGACCACCGCAACTGCGACGTCGTGTCTCGGCCGCGGTTCGAGATCGGAGCCAGGGTAAAAACTCACAACTGCTGCGGCTTCGCTTATACGGCTGTCTTCGTCGTCGGTAAACAAATCCACATCATACTCGTCCTCAGATATGAACACTGTTGGTACGGCTTCAAATTCTCTCTGCCGCCGCTGCAATAGAGCTTCGTGCCGGCAAGTTGCATCTGCGGCGGCAAATGCGACGGCGTTCTCGACACCACGGCGTAGCACTAGGGAGCCGAGGTGCTGGACTGTGGGTGCGCTCAAGAACGTCATAAAAAGATCGGGCCACCGCGCACTCTGCAGCGCAATGGCATTTTGAAGTTGCCCTCGACTCTCCACTGGAACGAGAATGAATGCTGCCTTTGACGACGGTTTGCGCGTCCAGCCAAGTCGTTGGTGGAACGATCGGCCTGAGAGGTAAAGTGGTGTTGCTCTTGACCGTGACACAATGTAGACGCAAGCGCCTTCGCTTAGATCAGTGCCGGCGCCGGTTTTTTTAACAAGCTCGAACGTCACGGCTTCGTCGCCATTATGTAGAAACCGAGTTTCGACGCACGCGGCGGAGTTTGTTTTTTCGTCGTAAACCATCATGGCTCGCTCGGCCGACGGGGCTGTGAACGAGAGAACAACGGGAGTCGATGCGCAAATGAGAGATCGGGTCATCCTGTACTGCACCACAGCAAATTTTAGAATGAGTCTACCACCTGGGCAGCACAATCTTCCACGGTGTCGGTTGCAATTAGTATTTTGTGAATGGCGCATCATAGACACGGCCGGTACGCGAAATTTTTTACCAACATCGGATCAGCGACTGCAACGCATGGTAACACAACAACTACAACAGTATATCGTATACAATTACGAGAAGTTGCAAGCAAAACACTGCACATGCTCGCGGCATATGAAGTCGAACAAAATGAAAGGAATAATTCTACAATAGATAGGGTTTTCAGAATATTAAGGTTTCGAAAGAGCACGAAAGATAGCCCGCCAAACACCCTCTGCTGGGGCACAGACCATTGTCGCCAAAAATATGGCCTTTTGAATCATTTTCCTCGTGATTTATTCACAATGCTATCACGATGAACGCAAAGTACGAGAAGTGTTTTGGTTGCACGTGTTGCAGCTGCATGAGTTAGCTCTGAGCGCGATAAATATAATGGTAACATTTCAACCATTCTTGCACTTTTTGAACCAGAACTCGTGAAAGACCTAAAGTGCAAAACTAAGCGATGAATTAAATGATTTTAGTCTCGTCAGGCAAAGGGAAATCGTTTTTACCATATTCAAGTTTCGAATATTTCCAGGGCTTGGTGATTGTGAGCCTACCTGAAGGAATATTCTCGCAGGAGCGTAAGAAATCGAGAACAAGCTAAAATGCATCTTATGACCATGGCCAAGAGTTGTAGTTCAATGCGAGACCAGAACGTGCAAACGTGTACTATATCACTACCCTCAATATAATGGGCTGTGACCACGGAACATTAATGCTATGAATTTCCTGTGGTAAATGACTTCATTGGTGATGCTAAAGTGGTGGACGCCGCTTGAGATGAATGAAGAACTCCAAGTTCACGATTTGTGTGCGGTGCTCGATCCTTTCGTTTGACTAGATGACATTTCTGGAAGACTCGCATCAATCCGACATTATAGCACCTGTGGGGGTAACAGCTATCCGGATACTTCACTTGGCTTGTTATTTGTTTGGCGCTATCTTCTTCACGTAGCTTTCTTCGAGTGCTGCATTACCATAGGCATCTAGCCTAAGAACTTGGTACTGCACTACGTAGTAGTACTGGTTAACGTTTTAAATTTACATCACATCCGTCTAAATGCAGTACCCAGTTATGCGGTCCGATGGTCTAACAACAAAGCCTGAAGTGCGTCGCCCAAACTCACTCTCGCGGAATGACGTGTGGTTACGCTTGAAAAACGCGACGGGGAGACTCCGTGAGTTTTCCTTGCGCTCATCAAAGAGCACAAGACGCCCTACGGGTCGCACCAAATGCGACGGTGCGTGGCGTCTAGGTTGCGCTTCATACCCCACAAGTTGCTGTGTTTCCACGGAGCGCAAGTAGAAGAGCGAGTTACTTGAAATGCCGTCCGAGGTGCCAGAGCCCAAAATCGCGAATCGTGCAGCCGTAGGGAAGACGAGTTGGCCGACGGCAGGTCGACGGAAGCAGAGCTTGCCACCTCGCCCCACGGAGAGGTACGTGCCGTCACTGCGTGTGAAGACGACCTCGTCCCCACCACAAATGCCTGACGCCGATGAAAGCGCGTGAAGTTTGAGCTTGTGCTCGACACCGAGCATGGAGCTGTCGAAGGGAAAGCAGTCAACGCGACCCGAGGTCCAAAATGAGGCGCGGGGGCTATATGCGAGACTTCCCGAAACCTGCATGTGCACGTTGGACCACCGAAAGAGCAGGTGAAGTGTATCGCCTGGGCAGAGGCGGCGACCCCGTGGTGCAATGATTGGTCGCGAAACATGAAGCATGGGGTCGGACATAGCCCGGCGTGCTGGTGGACCCAAACTCCAGGGGGACTCAGCAGGAGGCAACGGATCACTTTCGCAGCGCTGAAAGCGTCCATGGGCCCGAGACTCCACGCGTGTCCGTGGGCGAGCGAGGACTTTGGCGTACGGATTGGTTCGAGGGCGGGGCAAAGTCATGGCCGTGAGGGGTGACGACTCCTCATATAAGGAAGGACGCAGCATAATCGGTATGTATTGTACACTGGCGAGATCCAGCAAGGCAGAAAGCACCGATCATTGTCGGCTGGATATCGCTGCGAACTCCAAGGCCACCTGGGGAACACTCGTCTGGCAAATGACATACCCGACTTTTCCATCCACACCACCACAAGCATCAGCCACACAAGGACACCATTCTGGAGGCCAACTGCTACATTAACGCAAAGATGTTGGATATATCTGGACGAAAGGGGATTCGATACCCCTTGTGCATCTTCAACTGCAGTGCTCTTCATCAACTAAGCGTACTACGTAGTACTACGTAGTAACTATTATAGTTATCTGAGATTCCCGAAAATGTTCGGAAAAATACGGTACAATGTATTATAACAACGCTGCGTACCTCGCAATGAAAGAATTTTCGAATGGTTGACCAATGCAAATGGTCGATTCGAAATTGCCCATTTGATTGGTTGGAATCTGGCTTGGCTCAGAACGAGGATGAACGGGGTCCTGCCGAGCATGACATGGGGCACATGGGTTGACCCCGGTGACATGGTTGCGGCGACAGCCTCTACGTCTGGGTCTTCGAGCTCCACTTCTGAGCAGTCAAAGAAGTCCAAGAGGCGCCTTCAGCGGGGCATCTGTGCAGCCACAGAGGTCTGCTGGTTCGAGGAGATCCTGGCCCGAGTTGAGGCGACCCGACATGAGCTGGCTGTTCGATATTACCGCAACCCCATCATGGACGCCACTGAAGCGACGATTCCTTGGCCGGAGCTTCCGGCAGGAATTCACCCCAAGGATGGGCATTTACCGCCACAGCGCATCCAGAACAAGCGACACCAGGTTGAAAACCTAGCTGTGTTCCTCCAGTCCATTTTGCGGTAGCATTATGCATATGATGTAGTTGACATCGTTATTTAGAGATGGCGATGTCGTTGTAGAGTTCTGCGCCGGGTCTGGGTATGTGGCGTTGCCCCTCGCGTGCCAGTTCCCACGGTGTCATTTCGTGCTTCTCGACATGAAAAAACCATCGCTTGACATTGCCGACGAGCGCATCGCGCGCGCAGGGCTTACCAATGTATCTGTCTTTTGTGGACGGGTTGAGGGTACTTGGCTTCGAACCGGAACTTCGTTCACGTTGTGTAGAATATACGGCACCATTCGACGTGGGCATCGCGCTACACGCGTGCGGCGAGGTAAGCTTCTTCGGGTTTATCCAGAAGACCCAGCGACAAATTAAGGCAACGGATATGGTCTTGGATAAGTGCCTGGCCGCCTCAGCCTCGTATGTCCTTGCGCCGTGCTGCGTTGGCAAGATCAAGCACTCAATTCTGGAGTACCCGCGGTCAGCATCACTTCAGTCGGTAGTGACTCGATCTGAGTACGAGGTGCGCGCACTCTCTCGGGTGTTTCCTCATGGGGGCGTGGAAGATTTTGGCAAAGGCTGCCGACTTTGGGCACAGCGGACACAGCGCGCTTGCCGTGAATGCCGCCAACCTCAACCGACGGAAGTGCAAGAGTGTGCTCGAGACCGATCGTAACCTGAGGGCTATTCAGGTGCGCGGCGCGTGGACCAATGTAGGCTGCTCACAAATGGTAAAAGGATGGCTACACTGCAGCCATGTATATCATGCACCCGTTCGACGCGACTCCCAAGAACGACATTCTCGTCGGGCTACCGAGTCACCGCGATCCGTCGCAGCTACCAACGGGGAGTCCTCTGTCGCCGGACGACGTGCTATTGGCTCTGTACGGGCGTTCACAGTAGCGAGTGGTCCACACCAACTGCTGTATCGAAATTACCGTGCATCCAGTGCAAATGCACGGTAGTGTGACCACCACACATACAAAAAGATCGTCAATCCACGGAATCCCTCGGTTGTTAGTGTGTTTTCAAACGTCCCGCCCATCTCCCCACGGACGTGGCCGTTCCCACCTTGCAAGATCTTACTCCCTGACTGCAATCGAGCCATAAACTCTGAGACAGACACCTTTATGCACGATCCGCTGCAGCCCGGCGGTAAAACCCACGATGCCCGTGGATGGGTGTCTTTACAAGTTGCCCACCGAACGGCGGGAGGCAACCGGACAACCAAAAGGGGCCCTGCTCCGTCGTGGACCGGGAGATAGCGTGTCATCGGCGGCAAGAAGCTCAGCCACTCACAAGCCGCCACGCCATGCCACGCCACGCTTCAACAATTCGATATTTCCCGATCTTCTCGGGTTTTGGTTTGCGCATGCTTCCATGGATACCATTGGACCAATGCATGTGGGTACTGGGGACCATACAGTTGCCGAGTCCCAAGCTCATCCGTCTTCGTCTCGTGGCCATCTGCGATCCTCGGAGATCCTGCAATTAAATCAATCCCAGCCCCAAGATCCACGCCGGCTTCTTTATTTAAAAAAAGTAGAAAGGCGGAAAAATGGTTGGTCATATGGCCGATGTGGGCACGCCATACTCAAACGCAATCAACGGCGGCGGGCATACTCAAGTGCAATGCAATTGGCGTGCTTCCCGAGGATATTCTTCAGCCTTTCCGCCAATCACATGTCGGGGAGCCCAGCACATGGTCGGGAATAAAATCATACGTGGATCCTCCGGATACGCCCGGGTAGCTTGGTTTCAGTATACAGCCCCGGATAATCCCAGGAAATAGAATGCAGCACCATGCGATCCTGACCGACCCCGAGCCCTTGGTGGGATTTTGACCAATCGTGACCCGCAACGGCTCTGAGTCGACTTTTTGAAAGCATACAAACCGCCTGTGAGTGTGGTTGTACTCGGTCCGATTAAGTGCATACTGAAAGCAAGTGGCTCGCACTTGGTGGTTTTTGAGTCGGGTCAACGTTCATTTTCGAATTCGCCCTTTCGAGCCCATCGCAACCATGGTCGCCGAGCGCACTTTCCTCTTCACGTCCGAGTCGGTCAACGAGGGCCACCCCGACAAGCTCTGCGATCAGATCTCGGATGCCGTCCTTGATGCCTGCGTCGCCCAGGACCCCAACTCCCGCGTTGCCTGCGAGACGTGCGCTAAGACTGGCATGGTCATGATCTTCGGTGAAATCACCACCCGCGCCACGATCAACTACGAGGCTGTCATCCGCGAGGCCATCAAGCAGATTGGCTACGATGACCCCGCCAAGGGCCTTGACTACAAGACGTGCAACGTCATTGTCGCCATTGAGCAGCAGTCGCCCGAGATCGGTGCGGCCGTCGACGGTGCCAAGGACGAGGACATTGGTGCCGGTGACCAGGGCATCATGTTCGGTTATGCCACGGATGAGACCCCTGAGCTTATGCCCCTCACCCACGTCCTTGCCACGCAGCTCGGCGCCCGCCTCACCGAGGTCCGCAAGAACGGCACGCTCGACTGGGTCCGCCCCGATGGCAAGACTCAGGTCACGATTGAGTACAAGCAGGAGAACGGCCGCATGATCCCCCAGCGCGTTCACACTGTCGTCATCTCGACCCAGCACAGCCCCGAGGTCTCGAACGAGCAGATCGCTGCCGACCTCATGACGCACGTCATCACGCCTGTCATCCCTGAGCAGTTCCTCGATGACAAGACTGTCTACCACTTGAACCCTTCGGGGCGCTTCGTCATTGGCGGTCCCCACGGTGATGCCGGTCTTACGGGCCGCAAGATCATCATCGATACCTACGGTGGCTGGGGCGCCCACGGCGGTGGTGCCTTCTCGGGTAAGGACTCGACCAAGGTCGACCGCTCGGCCGCCTACGCTGCCCGCTGGGTCGCCAAGAACCTCGTCCACCACGGCCTCTGCAAGCGCGTCATCGTGCAGCTTTCTTACGCCATTGGTGTCTCGTACCCCCTCTCGATCCACATTGACTCGTACGGCACGGTCAAGGAGGGCGTCACGGACGACGACCTCGTCGAGATCGTCAACAAGAACTTCGACCTCCGCCCCGGTTGCATCCAGCGCGACCTCAAGCTTAAGCGCCCGGTCATGCAGAAGACCGCCGCTTACGGTCACTTCGGCCGCGACCACGAGGACTTCACGTGGGAGACCATCAAGGAGCTCAACCTCTAAGCGCCCGAGTGAAAAAGTAAATATATAGCGTTTTTGTTACCCAACTTGGCTTGTCCAACATGGCAAAAAGCCAACTTAAAGCGTGGAAAGTGCAACGCCAGCTATCGTAGCTCGTTACAACAGTTTCACGCACAGTGCCGGAGCCCATGCTCATCGGCTCACGGGTCCGAGTGTTCTGGGAGTCGGAAGATGCCTGGTTCGAGGGCAGCGTCGAGTCGTATGACGCTATGGCAGGCCTCATCCATGTCCTCTTCGGTGCAGCATGATTAGGCTACTGCTTGGCAAACATGATCACCAACTGGGTAGACGATGGTGATGAAGGCGACTACGAGCTCAATGAATACGTTGAACTTGTCGCGGACTCGACGCAGGAGGAAGACGCCGGGTCAGTTTTCTGCGAGAGATGCGGTGGGGTAAGTTTGTGAGCAGACGCGAACTGCCCGACCACAGCGCCAGCGATGACGAGATTGAACCCGAAGTCAGCGAGCTGTAGAACAAGCGCTAGTGCATGCCTGCCTTGACCGAGATTCTAGAGAAGGAGAGCAACAGAGCCCTCTCTCAGTCAATCCCTCGTACCCCTGCTCGATGACGCAATGTGCCATAATGTGCTTTAGGATTGCGAACAACTTAGCTGGTGACAATGAAGGCGCGGACGAAGACGACGGCAATGACGCACTGTACTGCTTTCTACCTTGGCATTGCGCCTCGAGCCGACTGCTGAGCAATGCTATAGATATACGCCAGAGACGGAATCCACACCAGTCCAAGTGCCTGATGCTCTGTCGTACGAGCCGTCCTAGGTAAAGGAAAGCACATATTCAAGCTATAGAAGCGGGGTGCGAAGCTACGATGAGACATACAGCTCGGAGGAAGACAACGAAGGAACGGCACCTCCGGAAGATGCAGTTGATGCACCAGCAGATACCTCTCCCAGTCCGCAGCCCGGGTCGGAGAGCCCCACACAAAGCCGTCTACAGTGGCGGCGAGTTCGTTTCTGCAACGATGGCGTCACCGAGACGGGTGTCGTCGTGCTGGTCTCGTTGCCGCTGATCCAGGTCATCCGCGGTAGACCTCCATCTCTATACACTAGAGGATCCAAACGAGACGGTAGACGTGGAGCGCAGCAGCAGTATCTATCTCAACGTGGAGCTTGACCAGATCGAGTACCTCGAACGCACAAGTGTCTTTGAGTTTGAACCTTTAGCCGTACAAGAGTACTTCGCATCCCTCTGTGGCTGACCAGACTGAGGTTCCCACAGACTGCCACTTCTTCAAGCTTCAGGATCAGAGCTGCCGCTGCTTTCGCTCAACCCGCTCGAGGGGCTTGACTTGACGACTACAGACGTGCGCAAGAAACTCCATCAGTATCAGAGACTCATTGAGCACTGTGTTTGCGCTAAAGAATGGCAAGCAACCATCGCGGCCCATTTCGCCGAGGTATGGTGTGCCTACCCTACCCCCACTAGGATACTATCGCTGCTAGGATCAGCGCCTCGGGCACGTATTCCACGAGCTCCAGTCGCTGGACAGGGGGCTGCGCTTGACGGCGGCGCGATTTGTATGTGCATTGGCTCACGAGTCCCCGCCGAATCAGCAAACTCTGTTGCAGTACAATGCTAATTCGCGATCGATTCCTGTGATTGTTCATAGACTCAACGGCTTCTCCTTCTACGTGTTGCGGATCTTTTCCATCCCAGGCCACTTCAAACACCACTATGAAGTTCAGTGCGGGAAGGATCACGTCGCGCCAAGCCAGCCAGGCTTCTTACGCTATCTCAAGAGCGTAGTCGAACCTCGAATGCACCGGCTGACTACGCGGCTGCACCACTACTACTCACGCTACAGAGAGGCCAACCGACCACGTCTGCCCATGGTTTGGTCGTGCCCGCATACCATTGATGACGCCGTCGATATGGACTACATCGACAACATTGGCACCGACATCTCGAACGTGCCGGATCCCGAAACTCATCTCATTGGGTTCATACTTGGGCCCGAACCCGACTGCATTCTTCCCAAGTACCTTCCTCCCGCCGAGGTCCGTCCATCGCCATCGTAGCCTTCAAAGTTACGGTAGATCGACGCCATCGCGCGTCTCTTCTCATCCGGGAACTCTCAAGCCGTAAGAGCTGGCAATTTTTCACTTGGCGCCGAGAGGCTGTGTAGGTCGCTGTGCTCAAGCAAACGCAGTGCCTGCACGCGATGCTACCCGAGCCCGTGAATCGCTTTGTGGTTTACGACGACCTCAAAGAGGCCCCTCTTGTGGCACCCTTTCTCGACGACTACGGTGCCCTCGGCGGCCTCGTCGCCGCCATGGAGCAACTGAATGCCGACGCAGTTCGGTGGAAAGAGCTCTTCGCTTACATGACCACGCGACTACACGTCGCCGCCCTTGCAGCGCAATTCGGGGAGGCGTGGGTGCACGCGCTGCTGGACGTCTTTAAGGCGCTGGTTCCGCAGACAGACTGTGCGTTCAAGTCACGAAGACAAAGGCGTTGACTCTTGTGTAGTGCTGCATCCGCTCGCGTGGGTATGGAACCGGCAGCTGCTGGCATCGCTTGAGCACCACTCGATGCTCGCCCTCGACTTCCGCATCTGCGGCGCCCTCGACATGCTGCACGAACCGGAGGCTGCCCTACGTCCTTACAGGCTCGTGACATTCTTAACACGGCTCCGCCAGTGTCTGGTACCCAAGCCCGCGCAGAAGCCGCAACAACAGCCCAAGGAGGCGCCGGCAAAGAAGCTCAAGAAGCTTGCAACTCGCGGACGGCAGCCGACCAACCTGCGCATCACCAACGCCATCGCAAGTGCGCAAGCTGCGGTTGCGAGTCTCCGAGAGACGCAAAACTACCACGAACGGCTCCATCCGCGCCATAAATATCACAAACACATGTCCAACGTCGAGACGATCGAGACGTACGTGACGCAGCAGGCGCACGCGATTGAGACGGAACTGCGCTCCATGATGGCGTCGACCACAGCTCCGCCCCCACGCTCCCCCAGAAGCCCCCCTAGCGCCGACGACATCAACGCGACGTTGCAGCCGCGACAGTACATCGACGGCAAAGTCGATGCGCTGCGGGACCTGGACGAGATCGCCGAGGCCTTACACACCGCCAAGCGTGAGCGTGAGTTAGCAAAGCAGCGGACGGTGCAACGCAACAAAATGAGGTGCCTCTGACCGCAGGGGTCCAAGGCACAATGTACGGCGTAGACTCGAGCGACAGTTTACTACGGCAGCGCTGGAAGCGCAGGCACGAGAGACCAAGTGGGAGATGCACTGCGAGCAGCTTGCTGCGCAAAAACGGACCCGACAAGCGCAAATCCACCGCCGAAACGTGCTGCGGCAGGAGCGGGTGCGCGAGCAGCTGCATCAACAAATCGAGGCGAGGGCGGCTGAGGTCTCCCCGTCCGCGACGACGAACACCTCCCATGCGCATCCTGTTCGACCGAAAGAGCCCACCCGACCCCGGTCGCCGCCCCCCAAGACGACGACCCCAGCCCCTTCGAGGCGAGTGCGGTGCCAGTCGGCGCGGCCGAGCCGAGACCGCGCAGTTGCCTTCGGCAACATCATGTCGGACCTCCAGAGCGCCGCGATGGCGGCCAAGAAAGAGGAGGCGCGGAAACTTTGGCGCGTCATGAAGGCCAACGACCTTGTCAACTCAAAGCTCAAGGTATCGCGAGTACTTCAGTAAACTTGCTAATTGCATCCTCGACAGATGCCGCCGCCCACTACAAGAATGGGCACGGAGGCCAAAGAAGACGGGATAAAGCACCAGCGCATGTCGTTCCTGGCGCCGAGGACTGCCGCGGTGGCGGAGCCGATCGAGCTACCATTGGCCAACGCCGTCATGTGCCAGAAACTTGCGACAGAGCTGGTGCCTCCAGAGGTTCGACCTCCCGAGATTGAGGACGACACGACACCCACGTACATCGTTGTTTCCAAGTACAATCGAACCCTCAGCCATAACCAGCGCCAACTCTTTAAAGGTACACATCGCGGAAGTCTCGGGTACATCACGCATTTACTCTGGTGCAGCTCGCTTTGCTGCGTCGAATGTTAAGCTCAACCACAAATTGTCATATGCCGTACAAGACCAATATGTGCAGATGACCCGTCGCAATCAGGCGTGGGAAGCCTTCAGCTCGCATGCTCGCTTGTACTCCGACGACCCAGAGCTGCTCAAGCGCACCGAGCTCGGTCATGTTGTACAAAAAGCGGGTTCGATCAAACTGCATTTGATACCGCGTAATACTGGTCTAGGTATGCCCATGGATCCACGCTTGGTTGAAGCGGCTGCCCGTCGCCTTGACAAGAAACTCACGGGCTTCATTACCTGGCACGACTTCTACGAATGGTTCACCGGCCAAGACTACCAACGAGCGACGTCGCGAAACCTCACCAGTCGGACGTAGCTTCGTCACCGCCACTGCACCTTAGAGCTAACGACAAAGTAATTGAACATCGAAAGACACATCTGCCATGTCGAAATGTTGGTTGAAAGCCCTGTCGGCGTCGCGTCGCCCAACATGAGCCTCGCAGTCGCCACGACAGAATCCAGCAGATGACAGGCTTTGTATGCACGCAGGGTGAAAATGATCATCTTCGTGCCTGCTTGCCGATTTCCCGCGATAGACTCCACGAAGTTTGGCGCATGACTGCTCTTGATTCGCACACAGTCGACCGACCCACCAGAGGGGACGCGCCGTCGCCTATCAGCGAGGCAACCACAGCCGCTGACGCCACTTGAAGTTGCCCCACCATACTCAGCCGCAGTCGTTTCCGTCCGGATAAGTTGGCGCCGATCTATCATTTGCATTCGTGCCTGACCACTTTTGCATCCGCCATGCTCTCGACTGTTGCCCGCCGCGTTGGCCGCCCCGCAGCAACTCGCGCACTGAGCTCGCTCCCGCCGGTGCCAACCGACTACGAGTGGGACGCCTTCCGCACCAAGGCCCACCAGACAATCGACTTCATCGTTGACTACCAAAAGAAGTTGGCGGCGCGGGAGCTGCCCGTGCTGCCGTCGTGCCAACCCGGCGACGTGCGCCGAGCGCTGCCAGCCGCGCCGTCGGAGACGCCCGTGGAGTGGTCCTCGATTCTTGCTGACGTTGAGCGTGTTGTCGTGCCCAACATGACACACTGGCAACACCCTGACTTCATGGCCTATTTTCCAGCGCAGGCCGCGCCGTCGGCAATGCTCGGGGAGCTCATGGCCAATGCGATGAACCAGCCGGGCTTTAACTGGATCTGCTCGCCTGCGGCCACCGAGATGGAGCTGCACGTCATGGACTGGCTGCGCGAGGCCTTCGCGCTGCCCGAGACGATGGCGTGGAGCGGGACGGGTGGCGGCATCATGCAGCCGAGCGCGACTGAGGGCATGATCGTCGCTCAGGTGAGTGCCCGGACGCGCAAGCTCGCCCGCCACCCTCACATCAAGCTCAATGACCTCGTGAGCTACTACAGCGACCAGTCGCACTTCTGTGTCGAAAAGGCCAGCAAGGTAGTGGGCGTACAGCACCTGCGCAAGATTCCGTCCGTGTATGATCCCTCCACGGGCAACTACGCAATGGACCTCGGCGTGCTGGAGGCGACGATTCAAGCGGACATTGCCAATGGCCTTGCGCCCTTCTTCGTCTCGGGTAACTTTGGTGCCACAGGCGTTTGCGCCATCGACGACATCGAAGCCATGGCGACGATCGCCGCGACACACGACCTGTGGCTCAACATGGACGCGGCGTACGCGGGCGTCGTGGCGCTCCTTCCCGAATACCGGGGTATGCTCGGCGGCATGCACGTGTGCGACTCGCTGCTCATGAACGGCTCTAAGTGGTTCCACCTCATGTTCAACTCGTCCTTCTTCTTCTTCAAGGACAAGACGCACATCGTGCCAGCACTCAACGCCACGGGTGCTTACCTCGAGAACAAGCACACAGCGGAGAACAACGTCTTCGATCTCAAGGACTACCAGCTTGGTCTGGGGCGGCCCTTCCGCGGCCTCAAGGCCTATTGCACCATCCAGAGCATGGGACTCCAAGGTTTCCGCGACGGCCTCCGCCGCCACGTAGCCCTCGCGAAGTACCTCGCGGCACGGCTGCGAAGCCAAGACCGCATTGAGGTGCTGCGGGACATCTTCGGCCTCGTTTGCTTTCGTGTGAAGGGTGCCACCGACGACGTCAACATGGCCGTCATGGAGAAGCTTAATGACGTCGAGGGCATTCACATGGTGCATACGGTCACGGCCGACCATGGTGTAGTTTTGCGCATCGCTTTGTGCCACCCGCAGCTCACGGAGGAAGACATGGACCGCGTCGTCGCCAAGTTGTTGCGTTGCCTTCCGGATGCGGACGTGGCGGCGGTCGCATAAGAGCATTTTATAGAGCTGTATGCATGGCCTTCGTCAACCAAACTAGTACTCGAGAGGTCGTAGCGATCTTCGCGGCCTGTCGTTCATTGTGTCCATTCCTGACCGATTAAGGCAACTTGGGCGAATTAATTTTTTGCCGCCACGTGAGCTCTACTCACTGATTTGAATTAGCAGCTACTATCGTCGGCTCCCCTTTCCGTGAGGGCAATTCGGTGGGCAAGGGCGGCGCATTGACACCACGGGCACCTCAAGTGTTGCCTTGACGCATTGCTGTGTGGTGCGCTCTATGAGATTCGGGCTTCAACTGATCGACAGGATTCAAGGCCATTCGGTTGGTGATGACGAGAATGGGAGAGATGTACACAAATATATATCAGGCATGCTCTATTCCAAGTGCCACGGCTCCATGCACATCAAAAATGTCCGACGCGGTACATGTAGTGCTCAGTCCGGCATAACTAGGGAGGACAGGGTAGATATCTTTCCTCCACACCGCTCGTTGGCGATGAATACGAAGATCGCCATGTATTAACCCCCTGGAAGGGCCAAGCCAGCAACGCGCCAAGCCAACCCGCCAGGCTGTTGGCTGCGGATCGTACGCACCGGTGCCAGCTGGCACTCTTCTGACTCTCCCCACAAACTGCAAAGTCTGGCTATGTCTCCCACGTGCCATATCCAAATGTGATCCTTGTGGCAAATACTCGATTAAAGCCTCCGTGAAGCAAAACATTTAAGTGAATAGAGTTCCCAAGGCGTGGAAAGCTTGTTGCTTCAGGGCTCGAGTCCGTGTCGACGGCTGCGTTCGTAGAAATGGCTTTGACTTAGGTGCATCGGTAGCCTCGAGGTGGTGCTCAATGACCCAGTAACGTAAACGCTTTAGGAAGCTTCGAAATACGATTTCAGTGAGCTGGCCGCATGGAGGCGCGGTATCTAGTCTTCGAAATTCGTTCAGGCCAGCCAGTGTGCCAGAGGGCAGGAGCCAGATCTCATCCGTCAGACCCGCATACTTGCTTTCGCCATGAACTTCATAAGCGCGCTCTTCCTCGGTCTTGCGACGGCTGTGTCGACGTATGCCGCAGAGTGCACGGTTGAAGACCTGGCCGTTGTCAATGCTAATGCCAATGGCTGCTCCGCAGGGAACTCAACGACCCAAGAGAGCTCAATTATGTCGCCCAGGGATTTGTGTGCCACGAGTTCGTGCCGATTACTCCTCGCAACCTATCGGCGGCTGAACTGCACAACGGATGGACTCACAGGAAACGACATGGCCGACATCATGTGCCCCGATACAATTATACGGCCTCACTACCACCACTACAACGATGACGGCTTCATGGACGCCAATCCCGCGTACTCGACATGGTCATCTATCGTGTCACTTTTCTTTTTCCTCTGCGCAGCTGGAATTGGATACATGATCTGGAAGCGTCATGGTCAACAGATCCGCCAGCGACTTGGATTGCAAGCACACAACTCGTACGTAGCCGCAGTCAACGCGGCAGACGCGGATGTTTCGAACGCTAAATTCACAGCTATGCCCAATGCCCAAGTAGCTGTGCCAACTATTCATCTTCAAGGCATTCGCAAAGGTGGCGATACCCAAGTGCAATCTGCTTAATATACACCTGTGCCTATTTTCACTTATCATAAGTTAGTGAAGCGCATGTCCGCGTCTGTAATTGCCACTGAAACTCACGCATCGTCCTAAATTTAGTTGTGCTTTGCATCTATATATGGGAAGGAAAGCAGCCTTTCCATGCTAAATTTGCATCCGAGATGGGCAGCATTGACGCCGGCACCCTCCACACAATTCATATCATCTTCCACGTCCGATATGCTCGCTAAAATCGTGCTCGCTGCCTGTGCCACTGTGGGGTTGGCCGCTGCGGCTTTACTCGAATCTCAAGTGTCGATCTCAGTGACGTGGGAAGACCTGACCACCGGTGCGGGTCACATCGGACGCCCCTTCTCACCCGAAGACTATTAGATAAGTCCTGCGGGGTCGTGGCGGGTTCGCTCGTGAATCAAGGCCTTGTTGCCTATGCTCACCGGCCTGTGAACGAGGTCACCGACCAGTGCGGCAAGTGTGTCGAGCTCACGACGGCGTCAACCAACGTGACTGTGCAAATCATTCGTAATGCTCATCTTTCGTCTTGGATCTGACTCTGGCTGTAGAGGTCTTGGAGGCCACCGGCAACTATTACGACCTCGCGCTGTCTCGCCAGGCGTTTGGTGCATTTGAAGACTGGGCCGTCGCCAGCAAGCTTCATGGCATCAACCGCGAGACTGTGCCGTGCCCATAGTGCTTTTGTATGTGTTCTCGTACCAACCTCCTCGCAAGATTTGTGCGCTTTCGCTTCTGATCACAACGCAATCGTGTTAGCCATATCGTTCTTAAACGAGAATTACTTTATCTCTAGAGTGCGAATCTCATGAACGAAATGTATTCGAGGTTAAATGCAACTAGCACGATGCAGAGATGAGTTACGGCAGCGAGCGAACGATCTTGGCGACGAGGCCGTCCATGTCCTCCGTCGTAAGCTGCGGATGGCAGAGCGCGATGCGCAACACGACACCGTGATGCGCGGTTACCGTGTGCACGAAGTGAACGCCCTCCGTTTTGTTAAGCTTTTCCATGACGGCCATGTTGACATCGTCGGAGGCTCCCTTGATGCGGAAGCAGACAAGGCCAAAGTCCACCTGGCGCACAATCTCGATGCGATCGGTGGCTGTGAGCTGGACCGCAAGGTACTTGGCGAGGGTGATGTGGCGGTTTAGCACATCGCGGAAACCCTGGAGACCCATGCTGTTGATGGTGCAGTAGGCCTTGAGGCTACGGAAGGGACGCCCGAGGCCAAGTTGGTAGTCTTTGAGATCGAACACCTTGTTGTCAGCTGTGTGCTTATTCTCAAGGTAGGCACCCGTGGCATTGAGGGCACGTACAACGTACTCCTTCTGGGTGAAGAACATGAAAGACGAGTTGAAGAGCAAATTGAACCACTTGGAGCCGTTGATGAGCACCGAGTCGACGAGATCCAGTCCCCGGAGCATAGGCCGCAGCTCGGGCAGCACGGCCACGACACCTGCGTACGCCGCATCGAGGTTAACCCAGACCTTGTACTTGTCCGCAATAGCAGCGATCGCGGGGACGTCGTCGATGGCGCCGACGCCGGTGGCACCAAAGTTAGCCGAGACAAAGAATGGCGTGAGGCCGGTAGCGACATCGGAGGCCATCGTCGACTCGAGAAGCACCGGGTCCATGGCGTAGTTGCCCGTTGCGGGGTCGTACACCGAGGTGATTTTGCGCAAGTGCTGGATGCCGAGCACCTTGCTGGCCTTCTCGACGCAAAAGTGCGACTGGTCGCTATAGTAGCTCACAAGGTCGTTGAGCTTGACGTCCGGGCAATCGGCCAGCTTGCGCGTACGAGCGCTCACCTGAGCGACGATCATCCCCTCAGTAGCGCTCGGCTGCATGACGCCACCGCCCGTGCTGCCCCACGACATGGTTTCGGGCAACGCAAAAGCCTCGCGCAGCCAATCCATGACATGCAGCTCGAGCTCGGTCGCGGCAGGCGAGCAGATCCAGTTGAAACCCGGCTGGTTCATGGCGCTGGCCATCATATCACCGAGAATCGCCGACGGGGCGGCCATACTGGGGAAGTACGCGTAAAAGTCGGGGTGTTGCCAATGTGTCATGCGGGGCACCACGTGCGTCTGCACGTCGGCCATGATGCGCTCCCAAGACACGGGGGTTTCGGGCGCCGACGGCGCGAGCGAACGGCGCAAGTCACCGGGTTGGCATGACGGTAGCACAGGGATCTGACGCGCGTGGAGTGCTTTCTGGTAGTCCACGATGAAGTCGATGGTCTGGTGGGCATTGGCGCGGAAGGCCTCCCAGTCGTAGTCGGCGGGCACTGGCGGCAGCTCTGAGTTCCGGCTCATGGCGACTTCGGTGTCGATGGTGAAAGGAGAAATGACGACGATGAGGCGCACCCCTTGGTGCTGCCTTGATGTTGTGGCGAGAACTTTAATATCGATTTCAAAGATATCAAGGTCAATATATGTCCGTGCATAAAATTATTTAAAACACATGACCCGGGGCTGGGATAACTTTATTTTGAACTCACGCGACACCTATTTTGGGCCAAGAGGATCTATATAGTGTAATATCAAGAGGCATTGTGCCACACAAGATTATTGGGTTCGAATGAGGAGCTTTCTTCTGCGTAAAAAGCAGTTTTATCTGCATGGATTGAGAAGGCAGCTCGTCACGAAGCTCATGGTGCGAGTTGAGCGATGCCTATGGTTACACTATAAGAGGGCTGATGCAGGGAAATTGGATACGTGGATTGCTTTTTGGCCATTTGGTGATTATTCCTGTTTTCCAATCGCTACGTGGCCGGTTCTTGGGAATTCTCACATTTGGCGTCCGCACCCGTTTACATGTTCACAGGAGAACCCATCCGCCCGCATATTGCCACCAACGAGTTTAACGTGTAAGCAGATACTACGTAGTACAATGTAAAGCAAGATACAGTGGCGGTCAAAATAATTGCCTATTGACTTTGTAGTTTGCGATTATAACGCGTTATATTCCTTGCAGAACGATATCTGTGAGCTTTAATGTGATGACCGACGGAGGATAACGTACACGCCATAACTTATTCATTAAAAAGTCAGCCACACACCAATGGTGTTCCCACAGCTTTCACGAGTTTCATATCGTGGGAATACAGAAGTCGTCTTATGCACACAATATTCGTGATTTTAACAAAACCTTCGATTATGGCCCTGATTATGGCGCTTGCAGATGGTGTCGTCATACCAAGACGATTGTCCATTCACTAATTCTAGAAGTGTCCAATACTTTATATCCGCATTTAACGTAGCAATATACGTGCAAATGTGGGGCATACACTCAGTCCTCAGCGATTGACAATTGATTAGACCATTCCAAGGAGCACGCGTGAACTGGGAGAATAAGTTTTTTGTGGCTTGTTATGTGCAGCGGTGTGGCGACACTGTTATTTTTATAGGCGGACTACCTAGTTCGTTTGCAGCGCAGATGCCAGAATGGCTTTCAGGCTAGGCGGAACCGACGGGAGCTTGTGGAACTATGAATGTACGTAGCCACGCGTCGCGCTTGAGGTGTTTGACGAGGGCGAGGAGCGCGGTGAAGACATCGTGATGGCGTAGAAAGTGGCAAATGCGCCACTTGATGAGGCCTGCGGCCTTTCTGGCGACCGAAGTTGCAGAGGTCGTAGGAAGGTCGGTGCGGGAGTTAGCGTCGTTGCGCGCGAGCCAGAGTGAGTTTCAAATGCCCGCGCACACGATAGGCCAAAGAGCATCTGCGCCAGCCGGGGCACGCATAAGAAAACCAACCATTGATGACGTGAGTGATGAGTTGAGCGCTGAGCTAAGAGGCGAAAAGTGGGCCCAAACTCGAAGCGTAAAGGGGAACAGTAGCAGGATGTGCTCGTATATATCGGGCGCATTGCAGAAAACACACCCGCGGTACTGGGAGAATAAGTTAGGCTTGAAACAGTATTTGTGTGCAAACTTACTTTTGGGATCGCAATCCCATCTTCAACTTTGGTAATGTATAGGAGGAGAGTAGTTCACTAAAAAACAATGTTTCATTCTTTAAAAACGAAATAGTATTCATTGTTGAAGTGAGTCTATTTAGATATAATTAACATTGAACGGGTTGGGGTGACGGACTCGCTAAGTCGGTCGTGTTGCGACGAGTGGCATAGGTGGTGTTTAGCCGAAGCCGGTTCGAGGCGAGTAGAGGGCGCAGGCCGGGATGAAGTGTTCGCGGAGCCACGAAATAGTATTCGTAAAGTAACTCGGTTTGATTCGATGGCCGTCCTTTCCACAGGGAAATATCGGAATGTGCAACGCGACGTTTTCTTTCTACATTTATGCACGTATTGGTCAGAAAGCATTCGCCAGAGTTGCCGATCTTCGATTCACCATAATTGCTTTTTACGGGTGAAACTATACTTAGTCGCTAGTCACGACGAATTAATACTGCTTCGATGGATGATCTGCTTGATCGATGAATAAACTGGATCAAGAGGAGAAAGGGTACTTCTTGTGGTGAGACTCCGGCGATGCGTCGTCCGCAACTGCAGCATGAATCAAAACCGTCTATGCCGGCGATGCCTTCGACAATGACTTGCTACCAACGGCGAACTCACAGAGGACTGCTTTATTCACATCGAACATTTCGGTCATATCTCAGTGCGAACCAGTTTGGCACCGAGTGCTACCGACAGGAGACAACGCTATGTGGTATAGTAAGATTTCGCTTGGAGTCTTGAGTGAAGGAACTCCAAAATTACTTCCCAGTCAAAGACGACGCAGCAATGCATCTCAATATTATGTAATTCGAGAGGTTTTGTAGGATTAACCGCAAAATGTAGTATTGTGAAGTTCAGCTAATTTGGCCAACGAAATGAGCCTACAAATCCTAGCTGCTTTTCTACAATTCGTACGTTTTGGCAAGTCTACATATCGTAGGATGCGCAACCTATGGTCTGTGTATGCTTATTGCTGCTACTGGCCCAACGAAATGCTACTCCACAGGACGAATTGCCGTCTGAAAATCGGCCATTCGTACCGTGTGTCATCAAATTGCAGTCCAAATCTCAACAATTCGTACAATGATATCCCCAGAGGTGTACGAATTGATACTCAAGAGCGTTGGGGAGCTTCCACAAGTCGCACCCATCGCCTCTATAAACCGTACGGGTTGCAAAATTAGCTGAATTTCACAATACTGTTTCAATTTGAGAAAACTCCATGATAAATCGACTTGGCACATCGGTACTTGCAAGATAAACAAGCCAGTCAGTGTTGTGATAACCACTGCAAAAGTCGTCCAAGTCCAAGTGGAGGAAAGCCGTGTAGTTTAGTACGGTAGTACATCCATAAGTTCATACTTCGACTGAAGGACATTTTTTACTTTCGCGGGAAAATCAGTCCTAATTGTATAGGACGGCATACTTAGCTGTATAGTTTTTTCCACAAGAGAAGCTTCTTCGCATGGTTGCAAAATGAATAATGCTCTCGTGCAAATCTGATGACAAGTATTTCAGTGCCACATAATAGTTTCCGCAACTTGTGGAACAAAAAAATCAAACGTCTCGAAAAACAATAACATTACATTTGAGCATTTTCGACTTCCAAGCGTTGCTGCAGGCCAACAGCGAGATCGGAGGCTGTCGGGCGCATTGATGGATCATGAGACATGCACTGAAGTGCGAGAACGCGAACCCACGGTGGGCAGTCGGCCGAAAAGCTCGGCTTCATCGTGCCGCGCAGTACCTGGGCGATGAGGTTGGCATCCGAGAGAATTTTACCCTTGGCATCGCGCTTGTCCAGGTACGGAATCATGTGCGTATCGAGCTCCGTGAGAATAACACCGAAAGAGAAGATGTCGGCGGCAACACTGTAATGTCCGTCCTTGAGAACCTCAGGGGCCATCCATCGGTACGTGCCCACACCGCGGGTCATGGTTTCTGTCGTTTCTTCTCTTGAGACTCCAAAGTCTGAAAGCTTGCAGTTCTGGTTCGAGTCCATAAGTATGTTCCGCGACTTGAGGTCTCGGTGGATAACAGGCAAGTCATGCAGGTAGACGAGTCCCTTGGCGATCGAAACAGCGATCTCAAGCTTCCGCGCCCAAGTAATGTGTGCGCGGTTGTGGACTTTGAGAAAATCCTTGAGGTCTCCACCGTCCATGTACTCCATCACGCACCGGATGCGCGACGGGTGGCTGTAGATTGCTCCGTAGAAGCGTACGATATAAGGCGAATCGAGGCGTGCCATGAGCTTGATCTCTTCGATAAAGGCCGTTATGACCTTGAGCTTGCGTTTCTCCTTAAGGATTGACTTGACGGCAACCGTTGTGTCACCAAGGTACGTGGCGAGAAAGACTTCACCGAAGGCGCCTTTGGCAACGCGCGCTGTGATTATGACGCTTGTCTTGGGGATACGCCACTTTGGGTCGAAGTCGTCAAGCGCGTCGTCGACCTCGGGAAATGTCGAGTCGAAGCGCTGGTTGTGATTGTTTTCGGTGCTGCTGCGGCCCGACTGTTTCTCAGCACTGGGCTTGTCCGAGTTGGCCTTCTCCGAGCTCCCCTTCAAGGAGTTGGCCGATGCATTCTTATCTGTGGAGGCGTGGGAAGGAACGCTATGGGGCGGACGCGCCGGCGGCGACAGCGTCGGTGGACCCATTACGAGGTGGTCATCAAAGGGCTGCTGCAGCTCGTAGACCTGCGGCAGAAGGCCTTGCGACCGCGACTGTTTCTTCCGCCATAGCAGAAAGAGCGTCACTAGCGTAAGCACTATAACGACGGTGCAGACGACAACGACGATGATGAGCGTGCTGTCGCCGGCCATGGTCGAGTTGGGGATTGAGGCGCCAGTGGCCCGTCCGCTGGACATTACACCTCCACCCAGCACATCAATTTGCAGCCAATGGGCGCTGAGATCCGGATACAAAGATATGCCATTTCCCAAGAGTGCACCCATGCGCTCGGCGAATGGTGTTGATGCTACCACGGCACTCACGCTGCCTAAGCTAAACTTCGGCCGATGATTCTGCTTGGGTCGTGGACGCAATGCCGCGCAATGCTGCGGCGACAGGGGAAAGAACTGCCGAAGACCACGAGCACAATAGTAATTGCGTTGACTACAGGAGACATGGTCCGTTTGATATCCTTTGGTTAAGGGATGTCTGGCGTTGACCTATGATTCAAAGGAAGATTTCGGTGCTACGGACACGAAGAAGCTTCATGGTGGCACCTTCGGCCCTTGCGTACTTCATTGCGCAGTGCGATTGGTTGCGGCCGAAGGCGACAGTGCAGAGCGTAGGTTGTGTTGCGGCTCGCCCTTTTCTGCTATATTCTGGGTACACGTGTATGTTCGCACACAGCGCTGTCATCATGGGTTTCATTTGATCGGCGTGTTATCGTCGCCTGCATAAGGACGGTGCTGGTTTTAAGACGCTTTCGATAAAAATGCTATTATCCGGACTGACGCTCGTAGCGTCACAAACATCGCTGTGCAAGTGCAATGTGCAGTGGCCTTGCGACTGTCGCCTTGACGTTATAATCGCGACCAAAGCGATGCCCAGAGCCGGATACAACTGTAGTATCGAAAACCGGGAGCCATCTTCCACAGGCATAGTGAATGAGGCACATTGCATACATTGTGTACATCATGGGAGCAGGCCTGATCTGCCCATCGCTTTCGCTTTGCGAGCAGGTATGATCAGATGCAACATCAATCAACTTCCAGATGGCCCGAAAGTCTGCATCCTTAGGTTTTCGCTTCAGGATACCTACTTGACGTGCTCACTAAATGGAACTAGAACGGCAATGAACTGCAAGTTTAAATAGACACTGTGAGGGCACTAAAATATTGTATGTATACCGGTACCTGCACTACTACATCGTGTACTGCTCGCTTAGTTGAGCCGACATCATCACGATATACACGTAGTCTCCGTCTGCACAACACACGTATGGAAACACCGCAGTACGTTCTGCACTCATCAACTACGCGACGTCGAATCTGGTTTTGCCCACTGTTCAAAATGTAATCACACGCTATCAGGCAAAATGAACCACCCATGACAAAGAAAACAGTCAATTACTTTAGTCAGTGAGATTGCCGCGCCATCATGAAGTAGAGGATAACCATCATTGTCAACAACTCCAAATCTCGGCTAGTTGTTTCGACAGGCAATCCCTCGATCAGTGGATGGCAGTCATTCACATTTTTGCAGTAGTGTTTCATGGCTATACATGTCCTAGTGTATAAGCAAATGAGCGATTCAGAATGAAATCCCAAGTTCGATTTGTAACCATGGCATTGACTTGATCTGCACACACAAACCTGCCATACTACATGAGCTGTCGAGTTCGCTATTACGATAACAAAACTCGTTTGTACAAACACATTGCATTCACCCTAGATGTATGGAGGCACTGGAAGATAACATTGAAGCTCTCTCACCAAAGCATGACATTTACGGCAGCGATTGTGCCCAACAATGACAAAGCGTTCGTGATGCTCCATAATAGGTCGGCCACCGTAAAAACTTCTCGTTCACACGACCGAGCTACTGTATAGCGCGGTGGCTGAGGCAGGCATGGCTGAGCTCGCGTCCGTCACTCAGCTCTCTGGTGAAGCTCGTAACTACGTTGAACGTCTTTCGCTCAGCTCAGCACAAACTGACACAAACCATCATGGCGGATGACTGCAAGCACTCGATCAAGGCGACTTTTATCAATCATTTTTGAATGTCATACACCGTCATAGCACACTAGAACGCACAGACTACGCCTCAGCGCATTACATACATTAAGGTACCACAATCAATCCAGTGCCTAGTTGCGGGCGACGTTGCAGCGGCCGGTGCAAGTGGCATGAAACTGACCACCGTACGTGGCGCCTGTAAGCACAGCATAGGCATCAGGCACGATCTCGACATACGCGCCCGTCGTGATACCGACACCGGTGGCCTGAAATGAAATGACACATGTGACGCTCTTGCCGTTGTACGAGATTGTCATGGATTCATCGCACGAAGGTGCCCAGACGTTAGCCCCAGGTGGCTTGGGCGACCCGCAAAAGTACGTGCCCGGTGGGAACCGGCTTTGGATGCCGGGGCAATCGACGCCGACATGCGATGGCACCGCGAGGTTTACAACAATCGGCACTCCACCCGATGGAGGACTGGAGGGACTGGGCTTAGTGCCACCGCCATTGCACACGTTGACATCACAGAAGCCCGCACCCTTGCCACACCATCCCCAGTTACTGCAGCAAGGGTACGCCGAGTTGGCGTCGCACCCAGCGTTGCCGAACGATGGACCACAACGGCCGTCGGGACGAGGAGCGTTGGGGCAAGACCCCGAGGCTGGCGGGGCAGGCGCCGGAGCCTGAGTGGGTGCCGAGCCACCGCCACACAAGTCCTTGTCGCAATACGTAGACCCTGCGCCGCACCAGCCGTACGCGCTGCAGCACGGGTACTGAGAGCTGCGGTCGCAACGGGCGTTGCCAAATTCGGGGCCGCAGCGACCATCGGCGCGCGGAGGGGCAGAGCACTGCTCTGCCGAGGCAAGACCAAGCATAGCGGCAGCGACCACGACACTAATGCGAACCATGGAAGGTGGATTCAAAAATGGACACGCTCGAGGCGGCAGTGATCTTGGGTGACAACACGACGGCAAAAAGAACTGGAGTACTACGAAGATACTACACCTACTGGGATCTTCTCAGATCTGCATACCGTGAGACCCGACGAATCTCAGTCCATGCCCGTTTGCTGACCAACACAAGATGCTCGGAGTGTACTCGAATATGTAAGAGATCTTTGCCAATCCTCAGAAATCAGAACCTACAATTTGACGGCATTGCTC
>JNBR01000035.1:8888-28122 GCA_002081595.1 Achlya hypogyna
ACGCCGGCTCAGCGCCGACCGCTTAAAACAGCCCACCATCACATCCGTCGAGACGGTTATGAAGTATTGGGTTTTCCCTGGAGGCAGCATGCGGTACAATATGTACGTGTCGTTAGGCCCAGAACTCATGACGTCGCCATTCCAGTCGTCAATAGAGAGATGCAGCTCGACCTTGGCCTTGGGGTCAATCGAGTGTGGGGGTGTCCACACGAATCGGTACTCGGACCAGCGACCACAGAGCCAGCACTTGCGGTCCACACAGTGCCAGAGGTGGTCGTAGGACGATGCCTCTTCAGAGCCTTGGAACCGCTCATACCTGTCGATGCTCGAAACCTTGTGTTGCGCCTGGAGATGGATCGGCTCGGCCGACGGTATAACAAACCCTGGTGCTTGCCTGAGCCCTTCATAAGTGAGAACTCTGCGCACCTTTGGCGTCGACGTATGCTTGATTGCCCACCATGTGCAGGCTAAGGCATGATATATTTTGTTTCGCACCAAGCCCGCGGCTCACCCCAGCACAGTATGGTTGGTCACCAAGGCGTTCGCGAGAATCGTGCAGTCTTCGAGGTCCAGCCCGTTGTTACTCAGGTCGAGGTGCATGAGCACTTTGTTGTTAGTAAGCGCGGTCGCTAGCGTTGTCGCAACGGCGTGGTGCGCGCACGAATTGAGGCTGTTCCAAGAGAGATCGAGCACGCGCAGTGAGTTGTGGTAGCCAATGGCTTCGACAATGCGCTGGGCGCCGACGCCTCGAATCTTGTTCCACGAGAGATAGAGCTCTTCAATTTTGGCGCTTTCGTCAAGCAGCTTAGCGATGGCAAGCATACCTACGCGCGTCCTTTTGCCGCGGTGGTCGCACGTTTCTTACCGGGCGTCGAGAAGCAGTTCTCGGAGATATTAAGCTGCGTGAGCGAGGAACTCTTCTTGAGAGCTACAGCTATCTCAGCCACCGCGACACATAGCCGCAGGGCACCGTCACATAGTTGAATAATAGCTCGACTATTGAGTTGATTGTGCGCCAGGTTGAGGTACACGAGCGTCTTGGATGCGGGTATAAAGGACGCGAGCGCTTTTGCAGCTTGGAGACCAAGACTGTTCGTAGAAAGGTCCAGTGACTTCAGCACTGGTGCAGACATCAAGTTTGCAATCACGTTGCTTGCGGCAGTGTCCGAGATGCGGTTAGCTGCAAGGTTGAGGGAGTCGATGCCGGGAATGAGCGACAAGCTTTCGCCCATTGCCGTAGCGAACTCGCTTCCCATGCGATACGCGCTACCCCATCTCGTCATGCAAGTTTGGGATGTGCGAGGGCCTTACTGCAGGTCCACAATTGGAGCCTCACATTTGCGGATGATGCCAAGGGGCTCAGGACACCGACGCAACTCCTGAAGGCGTTGCAGATATGTTGTGCTGCGGTAGATAAGAATTGAACGTCGGAAGACGAGTACCGCGCTGAGCGGGGACGAGGGCGCTTCGAGCGCGAGTTGCTCTCCTGCCGTTGGAACATTTTCCAGAAGCGTGAGAGCGCATCGAGGCCAAAGTAGTTTTCGGGTTCGATGGCTGTCGACTCCTCGCGCTCTTCTTCAAATGGCGATGGTGGCCGGATTTCCTCAGTGTCCTTTTTGGGCAGATCTATTCGTTGAGCAATGAGCTCCTTGCGCGCCTCCACCCATACGTACTCGTGATGAATGTGTTGTTGCCGTCCACATCTGTGGCGGAATTCGAAATGTGGGGAAGTAGCAACGTATGGCGTTTAGACGTAAGCTCTCGCTGGTTTTGCCGGCTCGGTGGTGTCGCCACCTCAGCGGATGGCACGATGCTCAATGACTTAGTTTGATTGCGCACACGGCCACCAGCGTCACCCGACTTGGGTGGCGGCCGTGTCGGCGCCAAAGGGGTTCCAGCGTTCATCCCCGTTTCCGTTGACACGTGAGTGTACTGGTGACAGAGCTATAATTAGTTAGACGTTAGGGCTCATACATTGTGGGCGGTTCAGCAGCACGGCTGCAGCTTCGGCGCTGCTTTCCAGCTCGCTATTCTGCGGTGCATCAACGCCAGGGGCTGATCACAGCGGAGGCATTCCCATGGACGCCCCTTGGCTGGATGCACTCAACTATGGGGAGGTTGAAGTTGCGAAAAGACACGATCTTCCGGATGCGCGCATCCGAACAAGTAGACCCTTCGACGAGGCGCTGACCGACACGACGAATGGGCTGGTTACGGCTGTTGGTGCTGGTCGCCGTCACGTGCGGGGGCGTCATCGGTGCGCCCAACCTCTTCGCCTACGTTAGTCTCACGTGGCAGAACGAGCTGCTCTCGGTGATCGAGACCAACGAAGCCGCTGTCGCTAGCATTCTTCAAACGTTTGCGGCGCCATTCGCGACGAGTACTACCAATGTCTCTGGCGTGATGGCGACGCTCCAAACAATCGACATCATGACGTCTTCCATATCACTGGACGTTGCCCAATCCTACGACCTTGAGCTTGTTGTCTCGGCGTCTGGAAACACAACGACTAGTGACGCCTTAGTCACCTACCTTCTCGGTGCCGGTGATGTCGGAGCGTACGTGACTTCACGCTTAAGCATTTCGTCGACGCTTGTAACTGTTCGTGTGGCGGCAACGCCAGCGCAACCATGGCTGCAGATGAACCCGCCGGCAACCCTGCCAAGTGTTGTGCAATCAAGCCCGTTCCTGCTCGTGACGCTGCGATTCCAATCACCCGACGTGCTCCAAGGCGTGTCGTTCTCCGCAGCGACACTCTGTCGTATGCGTGTTTCGATGCAAGGTGTGCTCAACTCCACTGCGCCGCTCATTCCGCTCGCGGTCAGCAACTCATCACAATTTGGGATCATGGACACTCTTGTTGTGCATGCACTGGGACTACCGCCCGTAACGACGCAGTTGCAGCGCCAAACGATTGCCAACACGCTGATCCAAGGGATTCCGCTTGCAACCGGGGGCTTCAATCGCCTCGCCGACATTATGGCTGTGAATGGCTTCAAAAACGCTCTTGCGCTGGGTATGGCAATCACGGTAGATACGACAAACATCAACCCTGCGCCGGTGCAAGTCGCTACGACCGTCGACGGCGGCGTACTAGACAGCTCAGTCATCACAACGTTCCTCATCTCAGATACGCCGCTTGCACCGGTGCTGTCACCCCCCTCTGTGTGCCCAGCCGCGTGGTGCCTGCACTTGGCCTGGAACAATAGTGCGGGCAACGCCAGTTTCCTTCTCTCCCGCGTTAAGGCACCAATGGCGGTCAATGGCACCGTGTTCAACAACCCCGTGGGCGCGCGCATTCCCCCCGGCAATGTCACTGTGTGGACGTTTTTTGGCAGCAGCCTTCTACAGCCTCTGAACCGTATCCAGGTGGACCTCGTGCGCACGAGCGACTTGGCACCTGTGACCGTCGACGTCACTGCCGCACTAGTCAGTGGCTCAGAAGCCACGTCTACGGTCACCACCACGAGTGGGGCCACTCCGCTCTTCACGACGTATCGCGCCTACCTTCGCAACAGCATTGAATTGTCTCTTCTCCTGCAATTGCAGAGCGGGGCTCCTTCGAATGTGACGTACGCGTCGCAGGAAGCGGAGGCCTGTGCCCAGTGCACGCCGCTACTGCAACGATGCAACCTCGACGCCAACTGCTCGTCGCTTCTCTCATGCCTAAACACGTCTATGCCGACGGCGTCGTCGATCTTTGGCACTGTAGCCATCGGCAATGTCGTCGATGTGACTGCCAACATCACTAGTTGCATGCTCACACCAGCTGCTGCGTCTTCCAGCCGCCCTCTCTTCACGAGCTACATGCAGTGTCTTCTCGCGCGCACCTGCCCTCTCTGTACGATCTGAAGCCAACGGTATGGTCTTCATTCTATCCATAGATGGCAATGCAACGGCGCAGTTGGTGTGGTACAGCTCGGCGGTGGGCTGGACGCAGATCAAGGTGAATCGGCTCTCGGACACTGTACCGCTTAACATGAGCATCACGACCCCGTACAACAGTGGCCAATCAAGCCTTTCGTGCCCTCTTTCGCTGCGGGCGTCGCAACTTCCTATGGACATCGCAAGGACGATCCAGAACTGCATACTTAACGACAGTCAAGTGACGGTTGTGTACAATATCGACCTCAGTCCAAACGTGGCGCTTCCCGTAACATACGATGTGCTGTTCAGCACAAGCTTGAGCCCGCTTCCGGGGCTACTGCTGCCGTCACCTTTGCCCAGCTTGACTCTAGCTGCAGTGACGACGTTGAGATACCCATCACTAGCCTTGCTCATGCTTCCAGCGGCCAACTACACACAGGCCCCGAACCTCGTTCCTCCGAAAAGTATGCGTCTCAATGCAATGCCGCGTGACCATTCACCCGTGTAGATGCGTGCGATGCATGCTGGTCTCTCTTTCTTCGGACGTGCCTTCCCGACGCGGTTTGCAATGTGTACACGAACTGCATCATGCAAAATGCGTTTCCCTCGCTTGCCACCTTATTTTCCGAAGGTGCTGTGGGTGACGGTGTCGACCTCTCACCGTGGATTCGCAATTGTTCGAGTCCCTCAACGTATACGTCGTCGCCGTCATGGCAAGCGCTCCAAAACGTGAGTGCGTGTTACGCCAACACCAACTGCTCAGTGGCGCCGGCAGCCCGAACGGCAAATAACGCGTCGACGGTTGTGTGGACTGTGCCGAGCCGAGTCCAAACTCTAGTGTACAATCGTACAATCGGAAATGTGGCAGTGGACGCAACGAAGACCCAATTCGTCGCGGCTGTCGGTACAAACGGCACCGTATCGGCTCCTGCCAACTACTCTCAGGCTTCGCTTCAGGCTACTTTGCGGGTCATGCTCCAGGCACCCACTCTCACCGTCTCGGCTGAAACTCTCGTGAGCGCCACAGTGTCGCTTTGGACGGTGACGTACCCGGCCTTTGCGGGCTATTGCCCTACAATTGCAATCACAGATGCCAACAACATCGCGTGGAAGGTTATCGACGACCCATTCCCAAGCTCGTATGTGCAAGTCGTGGCACCGGCGTAGGCACACTGTGACGAGGCCCCGTCAGGATAACGCGCTTGCATAACACGTCCATTGGGTACTGCGTGTCTTGGTCACACAACAGTACTGGCTGTGCGCACATGCATGTCATTTTTGCCGAAGGGCCTCAATATCTCACAGTTGCCGCCTTTCCATCGGCAATTTCTGCAGATTGGAGCAGCCTGTCGCTGCTGGATCCTCAGCTTGTGGGACAACGCCACTTGCTGTGGCTGTCCTGTTGGCTTGTCTGTTCATCGCCGGCGTCCGTCCGTCCGTTGCATCACGACGAATGGTACAGTACACACAATTAAGTCGAGTTGGTAACGAGAGTGGCACACTGTTATGCCGACAAAAACATGGGTGGTAAGGTTGGACGTGAAGGCGGCACCGAGGAAATGAAATTGGCGCCTTCGCCAACGGCGGCACCGACGGCGCAGTTGCCGAGGGGCAAGGATGGATGCAAGGCGGCACCTGCCGTGCCGAGTTGTGGCGTCGATGAAGCGGGCGTCGACGAAGCGGCTGCGTGTTTATCACACGCCCGGGTGGAGAGTGGGATGTGATCTATAAAGTGAATAAGCGTGACGACAGGTGGCACACCATATGACGATATGTTTGCCCTTCAAGCGTGCGTCACGCGCATGAAGGAAGCTCTGGGAGTTGGCCGTGGGTCAAGCTCGAGATGAGCAGCGCTCCAGAAGCGCGTTCTCAGGCATGTCCGACTCAGACTACGACCGCATCGGATCTCGTTCGTGCGCGTTCGTGACTACTCGAGCTGCACACTCCAATTCGTTTCGCGTACTCTACCACAGTCAACCCCGTCCGCTTCCTGACACGTCCTCCTGGCTCCAACGCGGCACAATAGCAGTATTCGGATCTCCAAGGTCTGCAACCGTGGGTGGTGAAGCTGTGGCTTTGCATTACTGCACGCTAACTCGATTCTGATCTCGCCGTTCGTCCGTCGATCACCCAACGCCAGGTCTTCGCCTCCAATACAAGGTCCACGCTCGCGCTGGTGCTTGCGGTCCGAAGCAGCCATGACTCTATCCCATCCAATTTGCAAGCACTTTTGTGCGGTTGGCGCCACATCAGTAATGTCAACCTACAGTTCGCTTGTTTGCGCACTTGCGATGAGATATTGAACCCCCCGGCTCCAGGCCCAACTTCTGACCCAACGGCGCCATACAAAACGGCAATCGGGCTCGAAATAAAATCAGCCGTCCCACTCTCAAAGCACCAGTTGGCAGCCACGTGATGGTGGGCTGAGAGTGGCACACCTTGCAGACCCACCAACAACCAATCCATAAGCACTCGCCCTTTCTATGGTATACGGCGTGTCATATTCCAGGCGACGGCGTCGCCAAGACGGATGTCATTTGCAAAATTCCCATGGAGTCGTACTACCACGAACCCGCGCCCAACGAGTACATGAAGTCCGAGCCGATGTGGGACCTCCTCCACGCCAACCCGGCAGTGATGATGCACAAAGACGCCTTTACATTCGATGGCATGAGCTACGAGGTGCAGGCGCCGAGTCTTCAATCGATTGACTTCGTCGACTCCATGCTCTGCTTCGACCCTATTCCGTACCATCAGCCCCCCTCCGAGGTCATCTACCACAACCAGTTTGTGGACCTCGACAGCAACACCAACAACTACGGCTACTACGATACCACCGTCCCGTTTACAAACGTCAAGTCCGAGTCTGTTGAGATGTCTCTCGTCCTCCCGGGCTACCAGCAGCCACCGGCGACGACCGCGCCATTGAAGAGCGAGGTTAAGACGATGGCACCGCTTCCTGCTGCCCATAACGAAGTTCCTGGCAAGTGCCTTCGCGAGGATTGCAGTGCCTCCATCACATACCGCGGCTTCTGCAAGACGCATGGTGGCGTGCGTCGATGCCGCGTCATTGGATGCACCAAGGGCAGCCAAGGCAAAAATCTCTGCATTGCGCACGGTGGCGGCAAGCGCTGCAACATTCCGACGTGCAATAAGTCGGCTCAGTCGCATGGCCTTTGCAAAGCCCACGGTGGTGGTGCGCGCTGCACCTTTGACGGCTGCGGGAAAAGCTCCCAGGGCAACGGCTTGTGCCGGAAACACGGTGGCGGTCGCCGGTGCACGTACGAAAACTGCAACAACGGTGCCCAGCGTGGCCTTTTCTGCGCCAAGCATGGCGGCTCCCGCCACTGCAAGACCGAAGACTGCCAGCGCACAGACCGCGGTGGTGGCTACTGCGAAATCCACCGCAAAGACATTGTGTGCCTTGTCCGTGGCTGCAACCGCATGGGGCTTCAGGACGAGGTCGGCGGAGGTCTTTGCCACGTCCACTGCAACCACCTCCGGTCGCAGCAGACATCGGAGGACACCCAGTGGTCGCAAATCTAAGTTATTTACATATAAACTCTTATCTATATTGCCATTCTTTCCCTGCATCGAGGACAAGGACGTTCCCTTTGAAAGCCCGAACACTTCGCGGGGGTCCAGGGTAGCCCAATACATGCCTGCATACAGCCGTGCCCGAATAGCTTCTTTTCGGGCGTTTGCATACCGTGCGTCTTGGCTGCAAAAGAGCCCCGACGGACCAGACTTGTGTCGGGATGTGGCTGTACGAGCACCGTGGGACATCTGCTTATCAATTCACAGTCAGGGTCCCACTCTCTCGGTGCAATCCGCGAACGTTCGTGCTTAGTACCCCCAAGTGTCCGACGTTGGATTCCACCCACCTGGTTGTCGACATTCTCCATTGCAAACACGATCCAGCGGAGCAGCCAAAAGTCCAATGTGATTCTATTGAGCTGTAAACGTATAGTTGGTTCACCTCAGACCATCAACTGGCTCCAGTGCTTGCCTCGTCGGGTGGTACGAGTTCAAAGGGCGCCGGAAGGACAAGCGGTGCCGACATTTGTGTCGTTGCGCGGTTGTGGCGGTGCGCATTGAGATGCGTAAGGAAACCGATCCAGCGACCGACGGGCCCATCAGTGCTTTCTGTTGGGTGCTCGATCTGCGACGCAATGTAAACGACGCAACGACAAGGAACGCACCGCAAGCGTACGACAAATTTGCACAAACTTGTCAAACGAGATCACGACGGTGTAAGAATTACCCGACATCCAATTGATGGTCTCGCACAAGTGAAAGAGTGCGGGGACGGAGCAGACATCGGGAGTCAAGCCAAAGTCGTTCGTGAAGCTCACGAGCGATGGGAAAGTCATGAGCTTGAAGCGCGAGTCGCTGCTGTAAAACTTATGAATCGCCTGGAATGACGCGCGATTGACCGCCACCAGCGACGCAACCTGCCCCGTCGCCGTCATCGCAGCTTCCATTTCGGTGTACCTACACCGCTGTCGTTGAACGTGGTTCAACGGCAGGAAAGACTCACCGCTTCACTGTCTCAGCCATCTTTCCTGCAAGCCGTCGGACGAGAGGCAAGATGTATTCCAAGCAAAGCCACTCGCCAGCGTCGTTGATCGTAGCTTCGATCTTCTCGTCCAGCGTCGCCACAACGCGTTCGGCTACATTGGCCATCGCTGTTTGAAAGGCCGTCACTGACATGAGCGAAACCTTTGCCAGCTGCTCTAAAGTGCAAAGTGGGAAATGGCTCCTGGGACGAGCGAGTACCATTGCTGTCGTCCATGATGCTCTGCGTAAAGATCATGTCAGACGTGTGCAGCTTGAGTGGGGGAGCAGCTCCTTTGGTCGTCGCGTTGGGCAAAAGCTGGGCCTCCTTGAGAAAAGCGCGAAACTGCGCCTTGCTGTTGGGGACTGAGTCAAGATATATGACTGATACGGAGAGACACACCTCATCGTGATGGCAGCAATCGGGTCTGTAAGCGAGAGGTAGTAGTGGAAGACGCAGTTGAACATGCGTTGAACGCCCGACATGTCGAGCTGCATGCTGCGCGCCGAGCGCTGATGACGGCTTGATGTTGCATCTTGCCGAACGAACGAGCCGACAAAAAGTGATAAGATCGGATCGTCGTCAATGGCTTTGGTCACAACATCGACATCGCCGTCGTCTTCTTCATTTACCACGTCCTGAATTGTGTGTATGCTCATCTTGAGCCCTATCCGTCGAAAGTCGACAACGACCAAGGACGCAAGGTTTGCCTTTCAGGGACGTCGGCTTGCGCTTGGGTTTGACAAACGATGACTTCGGCAAAAGAGTCTTGAGCTCTTTCTGCTTCATTTCCTCGCGGCGCTGCTGAATCGACGCTTGGAAAGCGCTGATAGCGGTCTGCGTGAGCGCTGCTTGCCGGAGCCGCTCTTCCTCGAGCTTCTATGCAGAAAGTATTTGAGACTCCGGCATACTACATCGAAGGCCTTACCATTGCTAACGTGTCCCGGGACTTGTTTAGTTCATCCCAGAGCTCGGCTGCGTGTTGCGACGTGTGAGCGTGCACGTCATGCTGAAGCTTCTGGATCGCCTCCGGCTCCTCCCACTGGGACTCGCCTGTTTTCGTGTTGCGGTAGTAGATAGCTTTCGAGCCCGGGTCTTGGACAACACACCACTCGGATTGCGTGCTCGCCACCACCGTGATGAGCGTCTTCTTTTTTTTCACCCAGACATAATCGCCTCCATCATCTTCCTATGCGTTTGTAAGCAGTTTGCTCGGTGATGGTCTCGGCACCGTTGCCGCGGCTGAGACCTGGTTGTCCTCAGTTGCAACAGGCGTCGACTCAGCAACAGCGGCAGATTCGGACACAGGCGCCAACTTCTGTGTCGATTGTCGCGTGACGAACCCTTGAGGTTTCTCCCATTGGCATTTGCCCGTGCTGTTGTTGTAGTAAAAGAGATGACCACTGTCCGTGTCCATGCATTCGCTCCATTCGGTGGTCGGTACGGGTCCAGGATTGTGGCGGGACTGTGAAGGAGCAAACCAAGTTGAAGCATTTTCCTTTCTACATATCAGCCCTCGGCATCGCTCGATAGAGTATACCACTTCTTTGATGGCTTGTCGCAATAGCGCAGCGCACTCCTACGGTGATGGCTGAGTTCTCTTGCTGGTTATCACAAATGACGAACTTCATGTTGGTTCGTGACGGCGAGGTCTAGCGCCGTGAGGCCTTTGATGTTCTTTGCGAAAACGTCGGCACCATACTTCAGGAGCACCTTCACCGATGTGAGCTCCATGTATGGAGCAGTACGCAACCTGAAGGCTGCCCAAGCTGCCATTGCATGCAGCAGCATGCAATGGGCGATCACTACGTTCATCCTCTTGTTCGAGCATCCAAGAATGCACTTGGTAGTCCCACGAGCAAAGAAACTCAACGCAGTCGACGCGATTACGGGTGCAGGCCACAAAAAGCGGAGTTCGCCCAAGCTTATCTCCTTGGAGCAGGTCATCGCCGTGGCCGACGAGGATCGAGAGGCACGCCGGGGTCTTGGTTATATGCGACGGCCGAAAGCCCTTGGCGTTGCGCACGTGTGGGTTGGCTCCAGCGTCCAATAGCTGCTCGAGGCATCTGTCCCAGCCGAAAAAGCAGCACACATGAACAGGGGTATCGAGCTGTGCGTCTGGCACGTCGATCCACTCGGGCCGAGCGCGCAACACAGCTGCGCAGCATTCGACTTGGTTGGAGGCGCAAGCGTAAAAGAGCGGTGTACGCTTGTGCTTGTCCGTCGCGGGCGGAGTGCTTCCTGTTGCCAGGAGCGCGTGGAGGCACGGGGCATGGCCCGCGTACGCTGCGTAGTGCAGCGGCGGTATGTCCTTGCTCGCAAGGCACTTTTTGCACACGCCCTCCAGCGCTGACTTGCGCGGGTTTTCGGAGCCCGGCGTCGCTGGCGTCTTGGGTTTTTTCCCGAGCTTGTTGAGCGATGAGTACGAGTTGATGCGATACATGCGCCGGTCGTGAGCCTTCTTGGCCTCGTCGTCGTCAGAGTCAGCGCCGTCCTCGCTCACGTCGTGGTCCACAAGGGCGTCGTCCATGAGCTGCTTCGTTGAGATGTCATTCGACTTGGCGAGCGCTGCCGGTGTCGACGCCCGTTTGTTGCCTGGCCGCGCACTCATGTTGGCCGTTTCACTCTAGGTTTATCCCTGCGTGATTTCCCAGTCATGTTTGTCCCAAATGCAAATTAGGTTTGTCCAATTGTGGCGATCGGTCATCGCCAGAATTCCCACAGACAAATTCAGGCAACAACAGGTATATCTTTCCTTCTTTCTCAAGCCCAACGGAAAACAGCGTCAAGGTTAATAATTGGCACGGTTAGGACGAGATTATGTTCATTGACATAGAACTCATGATTGGTGTCGAACGCGCGCAACTATCGTCGACACCAATATTGCACACTCCTACTCAAGTACCTTACCACTCGATGGCCTCGAGTACGCCGTGGTGACCTCTCCTCGATGCTTGTCGCCCCGAGTAGCTACGGCGGCGTCGGACACCCCCGTGTCCTCCCGCCTTACTCGTGGTGTACTGCGGCGATGAGCACAGCGAGTCCATGTCGGCGCTCTTTGCGAAAGGCGTATACATAGCCTCCGACAGCGCCCATACGAGAGTGGCATGCATCGGAGGTTGCTGCTAAACTCGAGCACGTTACCTGAGTTGCAGTCTCGAGGTTCAAAAGACATGCGTTGAGGTTCACGTTAACCCTAGCCTTGTACTAGTACTGGTTTTGTCAATGATGCACACCGATTTTGTCAATCGCATACCGGTTTTGTCGCCTTCATGCTAAATCCAAACTGATTTTGTCAATATCCCTGCAAGTGTCGAAGCAGTCAGAAATTGCATCGGGAAAAGGGAAAAACAATTTTGTCGATTTTGCTGCTCGCCCTTCTATCGTACTTCTGACATTGGTCATTGAGCTGATTATTGCTTCGAATTCATTTCTTCAGGAGGCACCAACACACTTCATCTACAGAATTTGCCCATATTCGTGTTTATTTGTTCATGAGGCTTCCTCGAGTCGACAAGTACCAACAGCACTAGCAGGACCACTAGGTGAAACGCCATGGATTCTACTGAAAGGTCGTTTAGACTCGCCGCACCCGTATGGTCAAGCAGGAAGCGGCACCAAGCTGCAGCATACACTTGAATATTGGCGTCTCTGAGCGGTACTCGCGCCTCAAACCGCTCATGTGCGTCTTCCTCATCACGACTGTCATCTGTCTCGTCGTCGGGGGTACACAGATATTTCAGGGCATCGTCTGCTACGGGTGTGCTTTTAAGATAAGTAGTGTGGTACGCTCAACCGTGCCCTTATGTAGCTCTGCGCTTCGCAACTCAGCAGGTCAAATTATCGGTTGACTGCACCTACTTCTCTTCTGTTGTACTCACACAGACTTCCAGGGACCACGCACGAATGCACAGATACTAATTTCGACAGCAGCCGAGGAGTCCCAACTATAGAGATCACTGCCGTGGTGGATGCGCACGGCTCAGAAGTGTCTGTGAGTGTCCAAGGGGGCTGGCCGCATGGCCTAACGACGGCCAACTTTATCATCACTTTTGTAAGCCTATTCGCCGTGTACATTATCATGGCTCTTGATGTCGTCTACGCCATGCTCTCGTGGTCAGTGCTCGCCGTCGCCTTTGCCGTACTTGTCATATCTGGTATTTTACTATCGCCGTCTACCACAACCTAACGTATCTCTTTAGATGGCATGACAATGCACTCTTGGAACCAGTTGTACTGCAACGTGAGTAAGGACCGTGGCATCGCGGCAGTGTTTTCTCAGCTTGCTCATCCAACTTTAAACCAAACGCTCATTCTCGACAAGATCGCCTCCACTGACAGCGCGGCCGTTGTCATGTCCTGTGGCAACGGTGTCTTCAGTTTTCTTGTTGCAGTCCTCACCGCGTGTGCTATCTGCGCGACCATCTCGACTTACTCGACCTATGCCAGTCATGTTGCATACAGCAGCAGCGATGTGGACATGAGCTACACCGAATACAAATAATAGATCCTTGCATGAATGGCTGAATGAATGACTGATAATGAATGTGGCACACCACGTGGACACCTCGTCCTGAGTTCAAAAGCAACTATAAACTTCTATTTCCTTGGTGGACACACGCGTACTAGTATGCCACTAGTAGTCATTCGTGCTGACAGACGACTTCCCAACTTCACCGCTGTCGTCGTGGTGGCGTGATCGCCCCAGCTGACATCTCTGTGAAGGCGCCACGTCACTTTACATTCGCCAAATTAATGCTACCTTCCGTTATCCGGTAGATTCCGGTTACAAGACAATCCAAGAAATGATGCGAGGGGCCTATGGGCGTCGCTCGGTCGTCGCGCTCGGCGCGAGCCTGGCCACTGGGTTGTCCATGCTTGCGGGCCCCACCTTGAGTAATGGATCGCCTCCCACTATAGCCATTGAGAGTCCAGGTACGATGGTCTGCCTATGCTGCTGATGCCGAGCGAGGAACAGAATCAACCGAGATCTCCGACGAAGCCAAAGTGACGCGCCACTACCCGTTTGTGGTGGTCGGTGCTGCCACGGCGGCGCACGCCGCTATTGAAGCTATTTTGCAGCAAAACCCGAAAGCTGATATCCTCATGATCAGCGAGGAGACACACCTACCGCGGTTGGATGCGCAGGACGGCGAGGAGGCCGCCTCGCCACTTTCGGATGCGCTTATGGATTCATACAATGAATGGCGCCGGTACATCGCGCCGCGTTTGGAAGACGACCACGCAATGTCGTCGTCCGTCTCGCTGGTGCTTGGGAAGCAGTTCATGCATTTTGACTTTGAGAACAAGCTCATTACGCTACCCAGCAACGACCAGGTCCGCAAGTTTATATGCGTGGCGCCAACGAAAGATTGTAGATCTCGTACGGCAGGTGCCTAATTGCGACTGCAGGAAAACCGCGCCCGCTCTACGTACTCGACAGCTCCAAGATATCGTACACCCTCCGAGACAAAATCAACACCGCAACGACGTTCTCAGACTTCGAAGCCCTCGACCGGCTCTCAACGCGACGTGCCATTGATCGCGTCACCGTCGTCGGAGGTGGCTTCCTTGGCACGGAGCTAGCTGTCGCCCTCGCAACGGACCCTCGCAACGCACACCTTGAGGTCTCTGCCCACTACCCGACGATCGGATTACGACCCGCGTACTAGGTCCAGCAAATGTTCGTGGACTGCAATGGGCCCTGCGCACGGCACCTCCCGCCATACCTTAGTGTTGAACTCACGCGGCGATTGCAAGCATACGCGCGCGTGGCCGTGCACACAAACACACTTGTCACGAGCATCAAGCCTGGCGCTCGTGGGGAAGTGCACCTCTCGGTCATGGGCGAGGAAACTGGGGCCATCTTCACCGACTACGCTGTGCTCGCATCGACCCAAATTGAGCCAAACGTCGACTGCGGCAGCTTTGACGGTCTTGAGATCGACCCCGTTCACGGCGGTGCGTTCGGGCAGCCAGTTACCCAGTCGACCACCGGCACTTGGTAGGCATTGTCGTCAATGCTCAGCTCGAGGCGGTGCGCGACTTGTTCGTGGCGGGCAGTGTCGCAAGCTACTACGATTCGTTCGTTGGGCGCCGTCGCGTGGACCGGTACGACCATGCTGTCAACAGCGGGCTCCTCGCAGGCCAAAACATGGTATCATTCATTGAATCCGGTGGCCACTAATGCACATAGGTGGCTGAAACCAAGCAAAAGGTGTACCGGCATCAACCCATGTTTCGAAGCCACATGCCAGGCATCCATGTGACCTGCGAGGGTATCGGCGAAATCGATTCGCGGCTCCAAACGGTCGGTGTGTGGCTTGCACCTCCGCAAAAGAAGCACGGCACCGAATCGTACATGCGTGGCATCGTCTATTACCTTCGCGCCAACAAGATCGTCGGCATTCTCCTCTGGAACGCACCAGACCTTCTCGAAAGTGCCCGGGACGTCATGGTGCACAAGCCGACGTACGACCAGGTCACTCAGTTGACCAAAGTCATCTCCCTCGGGCCTGAGGATTGGTTGCACACGGTGGCGACGGACGAAGACCACACGTAGCCCTGTTCCCAAATCGCTGGTAGTTATTCGTTAAGCGTTGTGACTGCGAGCTGTGACACCAAGAAGTTGCGTCGTCTCGTTGACGCAAGCTGTCACATCGACTAAATGTCGGTGACCTCATCACCCCGCCGGACCTTGATTTGGCATTGAACCAAGAGCAAGGTACATTTATGGGTGGTGGTCGATGGTGGCACTTTTGGGTGGTTGAGGAGCAACTGCGCACTGCAGCTGCGGGCATCATATCGCGCGTGGGACGCCTTGAGCACAGCGCGTACAGTACCGTAGTACAAAGGCTTCCAGGGATGAGTGTGTGGCACATACTCGGACGGTTTGCCCTGATATGGAAGGCGACACGTGTTCATTGTGGTAGCCACGGGAGCTGACAGCGCGGGCGCTCAAAGATGCAAGCGACCTTGTCGAGTGCACAGATTAGCGGCGACGGTGGTTCCGATCTACGCGGCTACCAAATCGGGGCGCCGAGAGCGCGCTCCGGTATATACACTGTATGCTGCCGTGGAGACTCAACGAATTCGCCCCAGAGAAATGCCGGTGGGACGCGGGGCGGTCGGGGAGGATCGCGGCTGGGGTGTCAGAGGCTCGCCACGTGACTGCAGGGCGTCATACCGCCTGAATTTTCTCCTCAAGGTGCCGATCCGTGGGACACCCCGGCGTCGCCGCGTTGGGGGGGTTGCAGGGCACAATGGATGGCTGTCGTGACCACCAATCCCCGTAGGGCGTCGATCGCAATAAATTTTGCCCTGACTGAGTCTCGCTGGCCGACGCGTCGGCGGCGCAGTGTGTCCGACGTCGGCGGTCTCTGCCGTGTCCCACGCTGGTGATACCGCGGATCGTTTCTATTTGTATACAAACCCCAGCACTTCCTGGCCAAATAAAAAGACCGGTCCGCGTGGTTTGACGTGGATTTTGGGTTGGTTTGGCCGCATGCAGCTGGCATCGCGTCTACGCATGTGTCTTCCGATTGGCGCATCAGCTGCTTATGACGATAAAAGACACCAAGCACATAGTTGCAACCATGGCCTCCGAGCAGGGCGATGATGCCGACCGTCCGCTTTACGACGCGCACTTTTGGCCGATTCCGCCGCCAACGTACTCGTGGCGCCCCCCTGTCCAGTCGGTGTATGCACCACCGCAGCCGTTTGTCCCGGCGCCGGCTGCGGCGTACCCACCCGGCGACGATAGGGCGTTCTGCAACGGGCCGCCCGCCATGTACCAATCGTCGCCGCTGCCATTCATGTACAATCCCTACCCGAGCTACCACAGTAGTCCGTATGTGATGGCGCCTTCAGAAAACTACTACGTACCGCACAACTACATACCCGCGGCCGCTGCCAGCAGTAGCCAGTCTGATATGCAGCTTACCGAAGCCTTGCCACCCCAAGGTATGCACCATCCCGCCTCGACCTCGCCACCGATCGCATGCCAGTAGATGGTGCCACGTTATACAACCAAACCACCACTGCCGCCAGTCTTACGCCAGCCAGCGACGGTTCCAAGGACGCGCACTCCTTTGCGGCCAAGGAGAAACTGGGCATGTGCCTCGAACCATCTTGCAGTCGGTACTTGAGCTATAAAGGACTGTGCAAGGAGCACGGATACCGGCGTATGTGCATCATTCCGCTCTGCACCAAGACCATACAAGGCAAGAACAAATGCATCGCGCACGGCGGCGGTAAACCGTGCAAGACTTCGGGGTGTCCGCGCACAGCTCAGTCCCAAGGCTTGTGCAAAACACATGGAGGTGGCTCCCGTTGTACAATTGAGGGCTGCGATCGAAGTGCGCAAAGCAAGGGCCGCTGCCGGCGACACGGTGGTGGCAGCCAGTGCTCGGTGGAAGGTTGTTTGACCATGGTCCAGCGCAATAACAAATGCGCGAAACACAACGGCACCCAACGGTGCGCAGTGCCAGACTGTGACAAGACGGCGCGAGGCGGCGGCGAGTGCGTCGTACATCGAAAGAGTCGGCAGTGTGCCCATGGCCGCTGTAAGCAACTGGCCCTTGGTCGGGGGCTACGGCCGACGTACTGCGCGACGCACGCCCAGTCGATCGAAACAGACACATAAAATATCATTTCACGACAGTCTGTGGTCATCCTTGTGCAAGGTGGCGTGGACGCAAATCATTTGCGCTGATAATGGACACAAATCTGATAGGCCAGCTGAGGCTCTTTCTGGGTGGCATTAGCGAAGAATTCATAGGCACCAGGCGCACTGCCATTTCACGCAAGCCGAGCAAAGTTCGAACCTCGAGCATATGATCGACATAAAATCGCGATGGGACTCGAGTGATAAAGAGTTATGAGGCCGTTGGATGCTGAAGCCAGTGGCCAACGCGAGGCGCGCTGTTATTACGTGCACCCCTAGCACCGTCCGTGGCCACTTGACTTCGCGCTGAACCGACCGCGTATCAGAGGAGAAAAATCGAAGGTCTTCACTTCAACCAGTTTTTGTCGCGTGTAGTTGGTTTCAATGGTCTAGTATCGCATTTGCAGATTCATGGCCAATACTCCAGATGACATCGACGACAGCTTTGGGGCTCTCTCCCCCATATTCTGGAGCCCCACACGATCATCTGAAGACCACCTACTCGAATTCGCGCCCGCGTTTGAGTATAATCCTGCCATCTCGACTATTCATTTCTTAGTCGCATTGTAGGAATGGCTCAAATGATCTCATCGATCTCGACGCTCTCTCGCCGATCCTCCCGCTGCAGTCCCCGGCTGGGTACACCCCTCCATCGCTCCCGAAAAGGGCCAAAACTCGCCGCAAGTCCAAACCGTCACCCCCCAAAGAGATTACTGGACAATGCCTTGACTCCAACTGCACGACTGCCGTCACCTATCGCGGCTTCTGCAAGGCCCACGGCGGAAGCCGACGGTGCAGTGCCGCTTACTGCCCCAAAGGCCAGCAAGGCGGCCGCTACTGCATTGCCCATGGTGGTGGCAAGCGCTGTCGAGCCCCCGACTGCATTCGCTCGGCTCAGTCTCGAGGGCTATGTAAGGCGCACGGAGGCGGTGCTCGCTGCAAGGCGGATGACTGCGACAAAAGCGCGCAAAGCGGGGGCTACTGTCGCACCCACGGCGGTGTGCGTCTGTGTTCCGTGGACGGCTGCGGCAACGGTGTACAACGGGGCGGCAAGTGCTCCAAACATGGCGATGTGCGTCTCTGTAGAGTGGCCCTATGTGGCCAAACTGACCGCGGCGGTGGCCTCTGCGAAGTTCACCGACGCAACAAAGTGTGTTCCGTCGACGGCTGCAAGCGATTACTTGGCGCCGTGGCACTCACATTTCACGAAGATGACTTGCATGGATTTTGCGTCGCTCACGCCATGACCATGAGGGAACTGAACCGAAAGAGACGTGATAGTTTTTGGGACTCCAAAGAGTCTAGCTCTACTTAACAAACCAATCTACAAGGCAGCATCGTCATTACTGTATACGAGCGACTTTCACAAGCGAATGTTGCAAAGGCTTGTCACACGAAAAAGCTGCACATGATTGCATAAAACATTGCAAGTGATCAGACTTGATACTCCAACGAAATGGAAATAACCTGAGATGGGTATCCATCACCAATCTCAAGATCCCACGAGAGTGAACTCACATTTGAGCGCTCTCGTTGCTTGAAACTCCATGCCAGCCAAAGTAATTTTAGTAAACATTATTATCTACTTGATATTACCCATTCTTCTTTGCACAGAGTTGCTGGAACGGGAATATTTGACGAGCCAATCGTAGTTATGCCATAGACGATTCATTGGTTAAGGACCAGACACATGAATCAATGATTGACTGCAAATCTAGAGACTGCACCAACAAAAAAGCATTACATGCCTCTGGATTTGATGATTTGTGCGCTTGGCGATCCTTGATAAATATGGGCTTTACTGCTCAGGGTTGATAAATCTCCCTGCGTCTTCTACTTGCATGCGGCTATTCTCAGTGCCAAAAAGGCCATGAGATCCAACAAGAGCAACCTCGTTTCCGAAGATGCAACGCCCACAGCCAACCCCGTTTTAACACCTCGACCAGAAGAGGGTGTTGAAGGCAGAAACGAGGCATCGCCTCCTGCTTTGAGGTTTGTTCTTGACATGTAGTAGTAAAACAAATCATGATGGTGTAAGTAGCAACCAAATGCTTGCACTTTATCTCAGCCAAAAGCCGCCCTCTTTAGTGCCAGGGGCACGCGGCATCGTTGCCATCGCCCCCAAAGATGGCTCTCAGCCCCCG
>JNBR01000475.1:0-21938 GCA_002081595.1 Achlya hypogyna
AAAATGAAAGATAATGCGTTGAAGTGTGAAAGATAGCTTGCAAAAGGTGCTTTCCTCTATTAGGGTGCTGGTGCTTGATACTGACTAATTATCAAAGGCGATTTATGAGTTATAAATATGAGAACGCCAAACCAAACGAGGGTCCAACTGCTCAGAACACATGCTACTCAAATGGAGCGAGCAGAAGATATAGAGAAATTTCCACTAATTTCGACTGTGCTATGGCTGGCATGTCATACGCAGTATGTAGTACAATATATTCTGCCTTAGTCAAACAAAGTTCAACTTCACTGCGATCCCCCCCAGGCGCAATCTAGATATTCTAAATTGCACGTAGGGAGGAGGCAGTTAAGCTGGCAAACATGATCACTCACTTCAAGGTTGGAACAGTAATAGTCGCATGTCAATTGGCAGCCTGGAGGTGCAGGGTTTACCTGGCAGTAGCTGCTGCCATCTATAATCACCCTTCTCGATGCGGTGGCTCCTTGTGTCTCTTTTGGCACTGTCGCGATGGGGTTGTTGCTCAGATCGACAAACAGGTTCGGTTTGGCCGCAACAATGGCAGCAGGGAATGCATGGAGCTGGTTGTTGGCAAGCTCAAGACGGCTCAGGAACGGTAGCGATGCAAGGACTGGCTCCGGAAGGCTGGCAATCTTGTTGGTAGAGAGCACGAGACGCTCAATAGCCGATAGGTTGCCAATCCAGGGGGGAATAGAAGTGAGCTGATTGCCATTTAGCACCAGCCAAGACACGTTGGCCCATGCGGTGAGGGCAGCAACAGGAAGCTCAGGGATATTTAGGCTCCCGGTAATGCATATTGTTTGACAGTTGGGCGGCAGTGTCAGAAGCGCTGGCGGGATTACCCCAAGTGGCGAATAACGAATGTTGATGGACATGATAGTCGTTGGCCACGTTTCATTTGGCAGTAGCTCCCATGTCGTGGTGTTGGCAAACTCGATGGTTACACCATACAAGTTCGTAAACGGTGTCAGTTGCCGCACATTCAAACCTGTTAGCAGCGGACAATGGGTCACATGCAGGTAGAAGAGGTTAGGATAAAGAGTTGCATCCGCAAGCATAGAGTGCACTGGTGCGTCATCACCGTTGCAGGAGACACGGTAATAGACGCAGTGGCACTCTTTTGCAAACCACGGAAAAACAGCTAAAAGACAGTTCGGGGGGCAGGCTGGGGATCCCCAAATGCGGCTAAGAGCAACACCACAAGCAAAGAGGCCAAGAGCCACGTGGTAACTCATGAATCCGTGCAGCCAACGCGGCTGTTCACGGAACCTCAGAGTACCCTTGACGGACGCAAGCGCGCGCAAATGACCTGACAACATCGAGGTTTTGCTGTCGCAAGGCGAGACAGAAATGATGGCCGGGGGGCGCGCTCGGCGTACGCTAAGCACGAGGTGACGGGCGTTGATTAAGCTCACACCAAATAGAATGGTTTTTTCGGACAAGTCCCAAACTGTGTCAGGAAGGAGGTACCGTGCAAATAGAATGTACTGTGTAGTCCAGCCCATGGAGTACCCTTCGCGATAGTCCGAGTAGGTCACAGCGACCATCGGCGGGATGAACAAGATAAGGTACAGCCCTGTCGCGAGGACAAAGCCAAAGAAGGAAGAGACAAAGAGGGCAACTTGGTCTCGGACAAACGGGTGTGACGAGTAATAGAGCCATGGGTGGAGCAGACACGAAGCAGAGATAAGCACCAAATTTGTTGTGGCAAGGCCTGCAGACGTGGTGTGAACCGCAAGTTTGCTCGCCTGTACCAGTTGCACGGTAGATTCAACCGCGTGCATGAACTGTCGAAGGAACTGTGACTTCGGTGCGGTTGTGAGGCACCAATGCTGCAATGGCAGGAGCATTTCGATAGCGGCAAGTGCGTGCAAAAGGCCGAATCCGGCATAGATAGGCCCCGATACAGACGACATCTTGTAAATGTGGAACTTAACAGCAACGGAAGGCGATCCCATGACCATCACGACGCCCATGATGGTTAAGTAGATAGAAGACGCCAAAAACTTGAGCAAGCCAATGACTAGGAAGGGAATGCGAACTGTGCGCTCGATTGAATAAGTCGCAGGCCCAGCTATCGGCTCATTCTTGGTAGCCGCCATGCCTTTGATCAGAAAGACTAATGGAAAGTTCGTTACTGGCTGAAACCAATTGGCGCAACATGCCCAAAAATGCATTCAACGAGGAATGTCGAATTCAAAGCAGCCAGCCAGGCGACTTTACTGACACAGCACCAAAGCCAGCGACTTAACACAAGTTACCGCACTCACAGATATATAATTGTCAAGATGGACCATCAAAAGAATTTGGCCACGATGTACACAGGCTCTACCTTCCCTATGAAAAACGATGCTGTCTTTGCTACATCAGCATCCCTTGTGCGCTGCCTCCATGTGGACGCAACATAGTTGGAAATGACGGCTTGCAGAAACAAACAAAAATTGGATGCTTTTTGTCGCTTTAGAATTGCCACGACACAGCTTGTTGGCGAAGTATCCAGTCTATTTGCCTTGGCACCTCTCGATCTACAAATTCTTTCACTGTTGGACATGCAGTCGCCCACGCCGTTGCCTCGAGTTCCATCAGGCGTCGTGCTGCATCATGGCCCACAAAATGGTATACGTGTACAAGTGAGAGCCCCAGTAGCGCCCCGGCGAAAGCGACATTGTCTGTCGCGTCATAGCCCGCAATCGCTACTACTCCAACGCACACGATGGACTCGCCGTGTGTGACCTTCATGTTGGCTTCTGCTAGGGCCTGCTTGAAAGCTTGGTAGTGCCGATGGAGGCAATGCGCATACATGCCTGTGGGCGGCAAGGTTGGCATCGTCACACTCGGTGGAGTTGCAAGCGAGCGCCAAGGCAGATATTTCGCTGGTACGAAGGATACGACCGTTAAGGCCGCGCCAAGGACAACAAACCACACCACAAGCAAGAGCATCTTGCGAATGGCATATCTCTATCACGCTGGCGACGACGCCCTGGCGCGTTTCTGCATCCAGCAGGGACTTGCCAGCACTTTCGCTAATATTTATCAAGACCAAAGATCTTTTTTAAATATTTTATACAAACGTCATGATTAAGTGTGCACAAAATGATAAATGCTGTCGTATTGAGACGGTACTGGTGTAGAAAGGCGACAGGTTCGTGAGGAGCCTCCACGTCCATTGCGCATCATGCTGCGCAATGTGCTCTGGGTTGTGTGCTTCAGCGGTATTTATCTTGGTCTCTGGATTCACAAAGCGCCGCCACCCTTTTATCGGCGACCGGTAATCGCTACAACCGGTATAACGAGGGGAACTGCTGCTACAACTTCCAGTAACGCACAAACCTGTCCTAGCCCGTACTCCACAAGCCGAGAATCGTACAAAATGGCGATCTGGTGCGGCTTATGCATCTTTGAGCTTGTTCCTGATGCTTGGGCACGCATCGTCGCCGTCGGGCTTGCAGTTCTTACTGGGCAATATCTTCGCCACAGCATCGCCCACCAGCAGAAAGAAGATGAAAAGGTCTTGCGGGCTGCATCGGAGTCACTGCAATTACAGCGTCACAACATCGATAGCCCATAACGACAAATATACTCAGAAAGGCCCTTTGATCGGATCAAGTCTTGGTGCTGAAAATGCCGTGACTTGATGGCAGAACGAAGATGGCAAGTTGCCCCTGGACCGCTTGTGCACACTACGTAGTCTCTACTTACTCTAGAAGCTCAACTAGCGCCGTCCAACATAACAGCAGCTACTGTAGATTCGACGAGGCGGTGCCGATTTAGCAGCAATATTCCCGCAACACGCTAACATTTAATATTTGACCACAATGTTGTGATTGTCATTGAGCGAAGAAACAACAATGTAGAATGTCAAAAACCAGTGCCATTTAGAGGGCGGCCGCGGCAGCAACAAGGACGAAAGCGGAGAGTGCCGCAGTGGATGCGGACGAACCAGCCTTTGTCGGTGCCGTCGTTGGTGCGCCCGTCGAGTTCGCCGGTGCGGTTGTCACAGCAGTCGTTGGGTTCTTAGTCGCAGGCGCGTAAGTAAGGTCCTTGCCATCGCAAGTGAGCTTCTGATCGACACACTTTTGAGCCTTCGAGGGGCACTCAGCATCGGTATACTTCTGGACACAGATCTAGAACACGGAGTGAGTCATGAAGTCCAAGTACTCAGGACTGAAACTTTACCATCCAGCAGTCGGTGCCGCCGTTGGGAATAGACGATGATTGCACGCAGCCCATGGACTTGCACAAGGCCGTGTCCTCAGGCATGTTGATGGCGTTGCAATGGAACATGCACAAGTCCGCCGTGACGTTAGCTGCGCTTGTGTTTCCGGGCGCCCAGATGCCAAGGGTGCAGCTGGAATCCGAAGCCGCAAGCGAAACAAGCGACCGTGGTCGCGAAGCGCAAGCGAGAGACGGGAACGACACATCCGAGAGAGGCGCTTGAAGGTACCGCGCGTTGCGGTTGTTGAAATCGCGGAATCGCAGGTTGTTGTTCTTGAGAACCATGTCGTCCGAGAGCAACAACATGCGACCGTGGAAGCCGCGAACAATGTCGGAAGACGCATCGCGTGGCATCTTCATGGCGTGCACGACGGCAGGAAAGTGGAGGTCCGTGGGTGCGTCAGGGTTGATCCATTGGGCCCAACCTTCGCCCGCCATGAAGATGAGCTCATCCGACTTTAGCACAGGCTGAACCCACTCGTTGTTCACTTGGATATACAGACCCGTGGTCGGGTCCGGGTTGGGCACAATTTGGTGGTTGGCGTTGAAGAACACGGGAGCGGAAGTGAAGAGACCACCTCCAAGATCAGTATGCGCCTCAAGAGAGTACTCTACATGAGTGACGACATGAGACCTTGCCCTTCAGGCGAGCGGGGCTATTACCGTGATCGTCCCGGACCGGCGCTGGCGCCTCAGGATTCGTGTACGCATGGAAGTGCTCGAGGTGCTTGCCCTGCTCGACAATGTCCGAGACCAGCGTAGCATCGTCGCCATCGAGAAGCTTGGCAAAGGTAGCTGTCGCCGTATTGAGGAGCGCATTGAAGTCGCCCAGCGCTGCGACGTATTCGGGGCATGCCTGAAGGAGGCTTGCTGGTACAGTGCCGAGATCCACATTCGTGCTGAGCGTACGGCGCTGTGTGCCATCAACCATGAGCTTGCGCATAACATCAGCATGCGGGGTGGCAACGCATGACTCGGCGGCTGCCACATACGCTAGCCGGGTCGTCTCAAACTTGGGGATGCCTTTCAGGGCGACGATGCCTGTGGCACGAAGCGCATCCTTCATGGCCGAGGCAGCCGACGGGTCGGCCATATCCACAGAGGTAATGGTGTACGTCGGGTACGTGGTGGCGTGCACTGCTGCGGCCAGGAGCGTGGAAGCTGCGTAGACGAGGTGCATCGCTTCGACGGCTTGTTGTAAAGTGAAGCTGGCAATCCAATCGATTTGCTTCGGTATTCAGCCAATTTTTATTTTATATTGTAATGTTTGTATGCTGAAGCTTTAAAGCTGCTGTTAAAATATCCTACGACCCACCTTTGGATGCCATTATCTGTGAGTTTCTATGTGGCAACTTAACAAGGCAGCAATCCTCAAGTTAGGGCAAGTGAGACATTCTAAAACTGTGTTGAGCACAAAATATTTTAAGGTTTTACAGATTACATAGCGATACGCTATATCGTTAAATAATTTCAGGAATTTGATGTTGCCAGTGGACTGATCCGGTGATGCAAAACCCGGATTTGATTATTTAAAAATAGGATTCGAGGGTGCCATGCAGAGCAGATGGCTGCAATTATTGAAAGTAAAGTTTATTAACAACAGGTAGGTTTGAGATGGAGTATACCACGGTCATTTCCCACATCTTGATGCCGCCAAATATGGGGCCGAATGAAATACATTTGGTGGGAAATGCGATGGCACGCGCTCTAAACTATCTGTAACCTCGTACACGTCGTCGTCAACGCTACATGTGTGTGTCGCCAACAGGATGATTTTGTGGCTCGTGCTACTTGGTTAGTTAGACAGGCAAGACTAATTATGGAGGTGGTATTGATCACATGTTGTGCGTACAGTTTTCATGCAATCGCGCGACAAAAAACCAACATCTAATGGCTCGATGAGTCGCGAAGCTGATTTTGCACTCCTGATCTACTAAATACTATCAATACTAATTGGACCACTGCGTATCAGAGGTGGTAATTCTTTATCTCTAACATGCAGTATGGGTAAATGTCCGTCACTTGCCCCAGGCTTTTGGCACACAAACCCTTCGAAGATATTTGGAACACAATGGACTTCCGTTTGGTTCGGCAATTTGGGACTCAAAATTGAGCTTTTTCTCGAGACATCGATCGCTATATGCAAAAATTTAATTTGCGGTAGGGTGATGTGTCTTCACGATTCGATCTTTCCACCAACTGATATTGGCGGTGGACATGCTGTCAAGATGTGGATGAATACGATGTGGCTCGCATTGCATCAAGAGTTGATGGCCACGATTGTCCACCCAATTTCAATTCGTGCCAGTCTCTGGTTTTAAGACGTGCTACTCGGTGGCCAGCTGTGGGTGATGAAGAATTAACAGTTTAAACTCACTGTCATGATTTCAGGTTAATTTGCGTGAGTTCACGGTGTGAAATTGTGATATGCGGATACCTCAGACCATTGAGCGGTTCGCCGTCGCCCTCGAAGGTCGACACGACCCAGTCAACGAAGTCCTGGTTGACAGAGCAGTCGCCATGCCTGTTGTCGCCATGCCTAGTTCCTACGTCCCACTTACGCGCGCTGCCGATGCTATACAAAGAGCAACGCTAGTGTTCTTGCGGCCGTGGACTTTCGCCGCTCGAAATATGTACTTCCCCGCTACGCCTACCTCGTGAATCGAATTGCGCTTCGAGGCCTCGCCGACCGCTCATCGCTGCACCACCTTCCGACCTCTGAGCGTGTTTGCTGCTTTTGTGGGGCCCTGGAAACATACTTTTTTGTTTCTCGACTGCGACTTCACTGCCGCAGTCTGGGATGAGTTTGACTCGTGCCTGGTGACTCTTCGCCCCCCGACCCACGACCATAGTTACCCTGGTGCTAGCCCCGCCTCACGAGCCGAGACGACACACGATGCCCGGTATGGAAATCCTGTGGCCCATCGTGCGCGCCAGCGTTCTTTCCACATCTGGTCGACGTGCAACGACAGGATCTTTCGCCCAGACGAGCCGCAGTGCGGCCCAGCCCAAGCTGCCATGCGAGGGGCTGCGGCTGTCAAATTCCACCTCCGGCACCTCGTCCGACACCAAGGCGCCCCGCCGCAAGCAGACGGACCACTGGTCCTGCACCAACATCGATGGCCACCGCGCCCTTCTAATCAACTAGCGACCGCGCACTTTCCGCCACCAAAGACACCACTTCACTCGGTCGATTAGGAGGGTCCAACCTAATGTTATGTAAGTAGTGCCACTAAGCGCCGCCTAATTAACGAAAAAAACAAACGAACTTCTGGTAGACCGGAACGAGTGCTAAGATCGCTAGTGCTGCTTCTCCAGCCCGGTCAATACTACTTGACGGGGCAGCTGGACGCCTGCCTCCACATCGTCCTGCCATTCCCGCCGAACGCCCAGTGTAGCTCCATCTGTGCGACCCCCTGCACACGTGAATGGTCCTCGATCTCAAGCCCTCGCTGCGCCTTGCGCTTCTGATTGCGTGGCACCGGTACGGCATCTGCGGGGCCCCTTCCGGCACGGTGGTAGCTGAGCTCTTGAGGTGTACTGAAGATTATTTGCCTTGCAAATCGCACCTTGTACGGGCAAACGGTATTGCCTTGCGCGCTGGAGTTCATGGAGTACCTCGAGTGGCAAAATAGGCAAAATACCCGAGTGCCCGCCGACGAGGACGGGTCGGACAAGAAGCGGGACGAATGAGAGCTTGACAAGTCCGTCTTTTTATAATACGAAATGCGAGAAGTTAAATTTTTCGTTCGCCAATACACACGCTTTATGAACAGTCCCAGTTACCAAGTCAACCTTTCATACCTCATCTGTTTATGTTTGAAAAACGTGCAAATCTGAAAAGAGAAGTGAAACAGTTTCACTTTGTGGATGGCGTTGTTACCGTTCCAGCGTTCCGAGCACTCCTCTGTATACCCACGGCGCCTTTTTCTCGCTGTCGCCTTGGTGAAGCACGTGGTTTCGGGCATTTACTTGTTGATTCTGGGCTTGCTCATGCTGCATGGCGCGCGCTCCGCTGAGGTCAAATTTCAAGTATTTGCCATGCATACCCTCAGCGCCCCTTTATACTTGGCCTTTGCATTCCTGAACATTGTGGGTGCCGTGGCGATTCTCACGCCAGCGCGCTGCCGCCGGCGCTTCGGTCAGGGGAACGTGAGCCTGTTTCAACTCCTCCCGAACCGCTTCGCGCTGTTCAACGAGATTTGCCAAGGTGTCACGACTACAGTGCAGGTTCTGCAAGCGCAACAACTGAGCCTTTACGCTGTGGATCAGAGCATTGTCGGGACGTATGCGGTGCTCGTGGGCCTATCCGCGCTAGTCACGCCTTGGCCTCTACTCTCGTCGAGGCCGCTTGTGCGGTCGGGAGTGGCCTTACTCATCAACACAATATCGAATTTCGTCCTGGCAACTGGCTTCTACGTTGTTGTTGTTGTACCCGCGCTTTTGTATGCAGACTTTATAGACCCTCGCGTGGGCTACAGCGCCGAATGGACCGTTCGCTATACGCTCCTAACGCGATATATAGCACCCAGCTCACCCCAGGACTTGCTGGAGAAAGTGATCCTGCACACGACAAGTCTTCTTAGTGTAGTTCAGCTCGTCGCCAACGTGCCTACGGCAAGCCACGCTGTCTCCATAATGGTTGGGCATCCAAATCAAGATTCTGGTCCTGCTCCACTCACGATGACACTACCCCAGCCAACGCCTTCACGCCTCTGGTACGTTCGGGTCTTCGTCTTCTATTCGCTTAGCGCCGGTGTTGGTGTCCTCGGCACCGCAGCATTTGCCTTGCTAAAATCACCCACATGCCCGCCCGAGTGCATTTTGGCCCTCACCCCTTGGTGGACTTCGGCATGCAGTTGCGCTTACTTTCGTGTGAACTGCAACGGCACGGACGGCGCAATTGCTCTGAATGTGAACGTCGTTGGACCACGTCTCTTCTTTGTCCACTGGGTGAAATGCTCTTTTATAAATGGGCCAGACGTTTACCTGCTTTCACCCTTTCCAAATCTCTACGGTTTTATGATCGAGGACGCAACGATGGTGTCGTGGACACTACCCGAGAACGTATCATGGCCAAGCAACCTACTCTCAATCAACGTCCATCGTACAGCCTTAGGGACTGTGCCCCCGGCGTTGCACTCGCTACCCATCAACTGCCAAACACTCACGCTCTCTAATTGCCTCACTGCACCGCAATTGCCCGCTCAGCTTGCGCAGTCGTGGTCCGGCCTTGCCGCACTTATTATGAATGGCAATTCTCTCACAGAAGTTCCTGCTTGGATTGGGCAATTGCAGTACCTGGAACGCCTTGTCGTCTCCACGAACAAGATCACATCCATCCCCCAAGAAACCATCGCGGCTCTGCCGAGCCTGATGAACCTGGAATTGGCACAAAACCAGCTAACGGCGGTCCCATACACACTTATAACGACCAGACCAAATCTCCGTGTGGACCTGAGCAACAACCCAATCACCGTCGCTGATGACATAACCAGCGCTCTCGCGTCACAGCGAGTTGTCTTGGACGGTTCACCTTATTGCACCTCTGGCGACAATGGGTGCCGTGGCGTCTGTTTGCACACGTGCTCGAACTTGGAGCTCGGCGACAACGTTTGCCAACATGGCTGCTTCAACCTTCCCTGCAAATGGGATGCCGGTGATTGCACCGATGACGGCACCAGTTGGTAGTTGTAGGCGGGCTAAGCAAAATAAGAATGCAGGTGCTTCATACTACTTCGAAGTAGCAGTCCTGGAACCTGATGCAGTCTTTTTTTGTGTGTTGGGGTGACGCCGTCCTGCAGGACAAACCCCTCGGCGGCCTGCCTACTAGCGCAGCACGGTCCCTTGCCTAAAGGTCCGCAGCGCAGTCTTCAATGAGAGCCGCGGCGTAAATTTGCTGATGAGATAAACGCAAATACAATTGTAAGCCGCCATCAGCATGTCGTAGTTTTTCTACCGATACCCATGGTAATAAAAAGCGTTGCCGCGCCGGTATTTGAAAACGGTGAGATCAACTATGCGTTTGGTTGTTGCGTCGGACTCGTGGTGCTCATAACAATGCACGATGCTTATGTCACACAAACAATATTACACGCGATCACGTGTGGATTTGTATTTCCCACAGGTAATATCTCACTGTGATTTACACAAGCAACGGACCTGTATCCGGTGCTCCGGATACAGCAGGGCCAGTGCATTTTGGCCAATGAGATGGAAGGACGGGGTTAATTGGAAAAGCGGTCGCGATGGGAGGAAGCGCAGTCCCGGCGCTGCAGGAAGTGCCTCTCGCCTACGTCGAGAAGGAGACGGATTCAGTCTTCCGCGTGCGCTCCAAGCTACAACAGGTCCCCGCACATGCGCCCCCGCAGCGTGCGTCACCCGCGTCGTCCAACGCTGTCGGCTTATGATCTCATAGGTGTCGAGAGCCTTGGTGGTGGCTTTGTGCTGCAAAAGACGCGCTTCGTTAGCTACCGCGCAATCGGCAAGCATGTACTTCTTTGGGAAAATGCGATCCAGGACGACAGCAATGGACTCGAGAAGGTGACGTCAGGCAAGGCTTCGCTTGCCATTCAGCTGCCAGGTGCGCCAGCGCGCTCACTGACTCCAGCATCTTACTCCCTCGCGTAGAAAGCGTTGCACCTCATGGCGTCCGCGTCTTCGAGTCGCTTGACAAGCAATTCGTGTCCATCTGCGTCGTCACTTGCGCCAAGACGGTCCACCGCTTTTGCTACAAGATCGAGTCGGCGCTCTTTTCCTCCGAAGGCCGCGACGAGGTCGCCTTTGCCATGACGTCGCTTCCGCTGCAAACAGCAATCAGCGCTGTATGCTGGCTTGACGAATGCAACGTCGTGGTTGGCGGCGACGATGGCGCCATGGTCGCTATCAACGTTGGCCTGTCCATCTTTGGCCACTCACACGCGTCGTTCCACGAAGTGGCGCTTGCCGATCATGCCGGGCTGCAATGGATTTGGGGCGGCTTCGGCCTCGGCGCCGCGCGTGCCCACGCCGTTGTGGCCATCGTGCCCGTGCCGGACACTAGCAGCGACAACAGCGACACGCTCGTGCTCTCGGTCTCGGCCGACTACGTCGCTCGACTCTGGTCGTACGAGCAGCTTGCTTGTCTCTGCAGCCAGGCGCTGGCGCCGGCGCTCGGACTCTCCGCTGATGCGGACGCGGCCGTCGCGGCGTCGATGGCGTTCGTCGACAACCGCGTCCTGCTCCATGCCACATCCGCGCACAAAGCGACCGACATTGTGCTTCTCCGCGGCGACCTCAGCGCCAAGGGCATCAACCTCGACGTGGCCCGGCGCTTCGTCATTGACCAGCTGCCTACGAACGTCCGGCTCGTGGACTTTGCCGTGGACGATCACCGGCTCTTCTCTGTGTGGCGTGCTCTGCATGGCGATTACGTCGTTCAGCACCCGTTAGCGCTCACGGGTCCCAAACACGTGCAAGGCGTCGTGGTCGGCGGCCTGCAGGCGTGGACAGCCAAACACGCCACCGACGACGACGCGCTGCCGAAGGACGTGGTTGATATGCAGCAGATAGATGTACGTATTGCCTGGCCCGTCGAGCTTCACGTCGTGCTAGAGCTTTTACCTGCACCGGCTGTTTGTCTCAGGCCGCTTCAACGATGAATGTCTACGCCAAACGCTCGCGACGCTTGTAGCCGCGCCGTCAGCCACTGTGGACGGCCCCCGTTTGCGCCGTGCTCTGCTCGATGCTGTCCACCGGCAGTGGTCACTGCAGGAAACCAAGGGCGCAAACCCGTACACGCTGCGGGTAACAGTGTGGCGCCACGTCCTATCCGTGGCTGCCAAGGTACGTCGTCGCTGGCCGGCCATCCAGGGCGTCTCATGCGACTCTGTAGCACTGGGCGACCGAGAATGTGCCGCTTGGCTTTGTCGCGTGCGAGCTCCTTGGGTCCCCTGTGCTGTTGCGCCGAAACCACATGTCGATCTTCTTCCCATCGCCCGCCGCCATCGTCAGCCCCCGCCCCGCCGCCGTCGCCGAGCTCCACGACGCGGTGCTGCCGTTCTTTGCGGCCTTCCCGATGGCCACCTATTACGCGTCGCTGCAGCGCCAGTGGCAGAGCGACTTGGACGCGGACGTCGTGGCTGCTGTGTCCATCGACGACGTGCTCCAAGCTGGGCTGCTCGCCGACACCACCGCTGGCCGCGGAGCCCCGACGGTTTGTGCGCGGACGGCAGCGGTATTATCGGGGGACGCCGCCACGCAGATCGCAGTCCTCGACGCGCTTGTTGCGCACGTGCAGCTGCCGGAAACGCCGTCGACCCCCGCGCTGGCGTCCGCGGACGTCGCCGCGACCGATCTGGCGCTCGCGCTGCACCGCATGGGCGCTGTGGTCGTCCAAGAGCTGCTCGCAGCGGCCGCCACGAGCGCGTGCTTGGCTGCCTTCTTGCTCGACGCGCAGCCGTCGTTCTTGGCTCCGGCGACGGTGCGTCATCTCGAAAGCGCAACGCTACCTAGCTTGCTTGCTGCGGTGACCCGCTGGGCCGGCGTGCACTGGCTCGCAGGCCAGACGCTGCCGACGACGGGCGGTGCCGTCCTTCAGGCGTTTGCTGCCACACAACTAGACGACGTGGTTGTCGACAGCGATCTCGGAGCCGCCACGATGGCCTTCCTGCACCGTGTCGCGGACACGCCGACGCTAGTGACGTTTCTTGAAAGCCATCGCCTCCACAGCGTGCTCCGCGTGGTGCTGCGACAGCGTGAAGGGGCTGACGACGCCCGCCACACCTACTTGCTCGGCGAATGCCTCCTGATCGAAGGTGTGGGGTCGGCGTCAGCACTGTGCTTTGAACGCGCGGTGTGCCACTTTGTCCGCGTCGTGCACCTCGAAGGGCCGGCTCTCGTCGTGGACATCACAGGGCTGCTCAAGGAACACCTACCTCGAGGCTGCGAGGGCCACTTGGTGGCATTCTTGCAAGCCGCCCTCGTGGACGTCAACGACGACGTGACGTGCGAGTTTATGTGGTACAACCTCTTCAAGTTGTACGTGGCCGATGGCGCGTATGAGGCTGCGCACGGAGCCTTGCAACGCCTTGTGGCGCTGGGAACCAGTGGTCCATCGCTCGACGAATGCGTGCGGTACTTTGTGCTACAGCTGTGCGACGCCGGCCGCCTTGACGTCGTGTGCGACTTTGGCTGGGGCGAGTTCGAGCCGCAAGTGGAAGAGCTGCTGCTATGGCAAGCGGCTAACACACACGCGCACGTGGCCGTTGCGCGGTCATCGCAGAGCGCCGCTGCGCTCTACCGCTTACTCTACAGCTTTTACGTCGCGCGCAACCGCTACGTGCACGCCGCCCGCGCCATGTACTCGCTCTTTTTGCGCCTTGAGCTCGAACCGTTTAACCCGGCGCTGCTCGAAGTCCAGCGCGACGCGCTGCTCGCCGCTGCCAACGTCCTCGAGCTCGTCCCCGCCGACCACAAGTGGTTTGTGTCCCAAGCTGGCCTCGCGTCGGACGCCGGGGACTCTGCGCTTGCGGTTGTCACGGCCGCCGACGTCGGCAAGCAACTACTCCTCGTGCGCGGCAAGCTGGCGCTGCCGGGCGACGCCGGGGAGTTTGGTAAGCTCAGTGCCCCCGAAGTGGTGTCGCTGCTCCTCACTCACCTCTCGTCGACACCCCGCACCGCGCTGCAGACTATCGAGCTAGCCACCGCCCTGGCGTCGGCCTTTGCGCTCGACCTTAAGGTCGTCGTTCGGGCTGTCACCCGTGCTTGGATCGCTGCCACGGTACCCGAATCGCTGCTGGAAACTGTTCTCGTCCACCTTGCGAACCCTGAACTGTCGCTGGCGGCTGTTGACACGGCACTCTCGCTGCGTGTGGCCGTGCCACGCTGGCTCCGCGAGTACATCTTGGCGGCCAGTCGGCCAAGCGGCGCGGGCCAAAAGCTGTTGGCGCTGCTGCTGCAGCATGGGGCGCTCGAGGATGCGCTGGCGACGGCTGACGCCCTCGTCCCCGCCACAAGTGGCCTCTCGCCTGATGCGTTCGGCTACAAGGCGGAGTCATCGTGGCTGCCGTACGCACTTGTGGACACGCTGCTCGAATCGGTCGCCAGCGTCGAAAGCCTGCAGCCGCAGGCCACCGCTTTTACACACAAGCTCGAAACCTACTTTCGCTACGTCAAGGCGCTCGACACAGCCGCGATCATGCGTCCGATTGCTTGAAGTTGGTAAGCGATAACCACAGTAACCCATACTTTCATTTCTATTGCTCAATATGAAGCAGTTTCTACATTTGGTTGGGAGCGCAGGAGCGAGATCACCGGCATCGTCGGAGTGGAGCTAGGCGGCCCTTACCGTGTTTTCAGTCGTTTGGACGGCAGACTTGAAGCTTCAGACGTCTGGGACCCTCGTTCTGAAAGATATTCCTGGAAGAAGGGTGCTGGCTTGAAACAGAACACGATGTCGAATGGATTTTTCGCAGCGATTTAAGCGATAGCGACAACGTCACAAACCTACGTGTGCTTGCAGTCGTCTCAGTTAGCCCTCGGGCCGTCAGTGAGTGGTATGTCTGCATCTGCTGGTTAGCAGACTGTAATGCCTCGGGTTCGTCGCTGTGCAAGCTTGGGGTCGGCTGGTCGTCACGGAGGCGTTGTCGGGTCTATCATTGTAACACACCACGGCATCTTGTGCCGAGAGCCTTTGCTTTGGGTCGAAGGCCAGGCTGGCCTCTGGTAGCACAAATGTTAGGCTGATCAATGGCCGTATCGAGCCCTAGGATAAGTGGTAGATGAACGCCCTCAAGTAATTACTCGTTGAAGTCGGCACTGGGAAAGTGACTGGCTGGGGCAAAATCACCTCAAAGGAATACATGTCGGCAGCGGAATTAAGGATAACCCTTGAACAATGTGTCGACCCGGCGCTTGGCTTCGACATACCGTTGCAAACCATTGGCGTCCAAGTATTCCAGAGCGAGCTTGGTTTGATGGTGACCTTTGAGACTGGAACGGCTGCAGAGAGCACACATGTAGGACCACCAGATGCATCTAGTAGTGGTTGTTATTGGTCACAGGTTTGGGCTTAACGGGAGGAGCTTATTGAAAAAGCGTGAAAAGCTGCCGTCTGGTCATTCCTGCTGTTGCGACCACAACCATGAGGCCAGCGCGCTGCACGGTGTTGATTGCACTAGCATCTGTTCCATTCTGGAGCTTGCGAGCCGTAAAGTTAGTTCAAACAAACTCAGAACCAGATCCGCATTGGCGCTGTTGAAGTCACTCAAGACGAGAACTGTGAAATACTTTTGCGGAGGTGGAGTTCGACGACGCGTCAGTTTGTCTCAGGTGAAACGTGGAGTAGCAAGCTTGGTTTTGTGCATCGTAGCCATTGCCTTCAGCAGATACTGACTCATAACGCTTGGCTGTCCAAGTGGTAAATCCTATCCCACCCAGGCTGGTGACTACCCCGTGGTAAGCTGAACAGAAACAGGTTCATATATACCCCTGCCAGTAGTTCAGCAGCAGCGACAAGTGCAGTTTATGTTGCTATCTATGCAATCGGGCTCATCAAGATATAATAGTTTTCTTGGTGCTCTGGTAGAATCGCATCGAGACGCTGGGCATGACTGGCACGGAAGAATCGAACCAAAGGGATTACAAGTTCTGGCTTTGAACTGATGACGCATCTTGACCGACTAGGGCACTCAACTATATTAAGAGTAGAAACCTTTTGTAGTGAACAAATTCGTGCCCATTTATGCCTTGATGAATCACGTGCGCAGAATCAAAGTAAATCAATTCGCTGTACTGCGTAGTATTTCAAAGCAATTGTGAGGCTTGGGTCTCTCTGCTAAAGCAACCGTCAACCATCACAAGATCCGCCAGCGGAATCACCACAGTGTTTACCCGTGTCCTTGGCTGTCCCACATGAGTGCCGCCTTCTATAGTGGGATTTTCAATGGCCACTTGACTGTGCAATCAATCATAAGCTGCTTGCAAATCCTGTGTTTGAGCCAAGGTTGGTGAAGTGAAAACTGTCGATATTCAATACTGCTATGGTTATTCCTCTGTGTGGCAGTATGGATTCCAATAGCAGAGATCTCCTGTTCTTGTTAATTCCTTTCCCCATCCCGTGGTTCTCCATAACCAAGTTCAGTTGGTCCAACCATGTAGAGGCAAGGTGTAGCGTGGGACTTCTCGCGGGTGCAACGTTGCGCGCATTAATCTTGTAAACGCCATCAGCTGCCGCCTTCCACATCGTTCAAGTCTCTGTAAATTATTGCCTATTTCACTAGCAAACTTGCACCCAGGGAGTCGAATCATGACAACGCCCATAATGGAACCAAAGTCGGCCAAGATCATCATCTACGACGACGTTCTAGACGCTGAAGAGATACCGAGCCACGTCCTCGCCAACATCCAGGAGAACCGCAAGTTCATCTGGTGGGCTCTGCTCTTCCTCAACGGTTCGTGCCTTTGGGCCTACTATTCGTGTCTCTCGGCGCAGACGTACTATGCGGCACGATTTGCTAACACGACCTTGCAGTTTGGATACCTCACGACGCCTGTAATCACGTGGCCCATGTTCATCGGCCACCTCGTCCAAGTGCTCTTTGGCCTGGACAAGCAACTCGGGCTATTGCACCGCGTCCGCCTTGGATACAGCCTCTTCATTCTGTGTGCGATTGCAATTGTACTTCAAGATGTCTTGGACATTGCTCCTTCCACCGGGGGTGTTATCGTGCTCGTCGCCTTCGGCACCGTGGGGTTCACCAACTCACTAACCGAAGCCGCATTCTATGCACTGTCCGCACTCTTTCCTGAAGCCGCGTTCACGAACGCGATCCAGCTCGGCAATGGCACATCTGGCGTCATCAACATCACACTTAATACTCTCATTCAGCTCATGGTTGGGGGGTCGGTTCCAGCGCCTGACACGACTGCCACTATTCAACGTGTTTCCTTCTACATCTTCTTCAGCGTCTTCATTGCCGTGTGTTTCATGGCTGTCGTCGTGTACCACAAGCTTCTTCGAATCCCTGCCGTACACTACCTCATGCAGCGCAATGACCTTGAGACTGCCAAGCGCCACGCCAACCGGGAATCACTTGTTGAAATTTGGATGCGACTTGGCCGCATTACGCGTGTCATTTGGCTGCCGCTCGTGAGTCAGATTTTCATTTTTACGTGCTCGCTCGTGGCTTTCCCAGGCATTGGGATTGCATCGGGCTACCAGCTGGCCGGAGATGCGTCATGGGGCAACTGGTACGTTAATGGGGTGCTCTTGAGCTACAACTACGGGGACTTCGTCGGTCGCGTCCTTTCCCCCAAGCTCTACCCATTTTTCTCCCTCGAGTCCTGCTTCACATGGACAATCCTGCGCTGGGGTCTATTCGTGTGTCTTCTCTTGGGTCTTCCTGGCGACGGGCGCAACCCTCTCTTCATCATGGCTGGCGCTCACGGCTTCAACATCTTTTGGCAGCTTTTCGTCAACTTTGTCCTCGGTCTCAGCACGGGAGTGCTAAGTACAATCACCTTCGGTCTTGGCCCACGCCTCGTCCATCAAGAAGATCGCGAGTCAGCTGGAGCTATTATGTGTCTTGGCCTGTTTCTGGGAATTTGCATTGGCGCAACATTCGGTCTTCAGTTTGGTGAGCACCACTGGCTTGGCGCCTAGAGTGAAAAGTGTACATTTGTCGTGGTTGTTTAGTTTGTGACAATATTTGTAAGTTTCACCTCCATTGGCCATTTGCGGTGCTGAAACCGAGCGTTGCGCATCTAAAATACAGGTAAGATAAGATTTTTTTGGCCCGTCCTCGAATTATCTTCAAACAAGGATGAAACTAGAGTTCTTCGCCCGGTTGAGCCAGAGAGCGTAGGAGTTTGGTAAATGTGAAAGCTGACCAGGTATACTGCAAGTAGAACCATCCACAATAGAATTGTATAGGGGAACTCAGCAATAGCGTTCAAAACTTTCGTTACACCACGTACATGTTTTTACAAGCAATCAAGGAGTTGCCGAGCCGAGCAGTGCACTTAAGCGTCTTATTTATATTGTCAATTTGTTCAAGCTTAAGCCACTTGCGCACTTACCCACCAGTACTTATCATTCGTGGACTTTTCTCGTTGGAAACACAATGCAATATATAGAGAGTAAATGGTGCAACGCAGTCTCGGTTTCGATATGCAAGTGGATCGTTGAAATGAGTTACTTCGTTTAACCTAAGAATGTGCGATCGACTGATCTTGTGGACTTTCCAAGGTTCGCGCTTACTTCATATGTGAATCCTTTGGGGGACGACGTGGCGTTTTAGCCAGGGGTCTGCGCGGAGGGCACGAAGGATGTTGACCAGTGAGTGGCGTGCGGGATTTTCCTCGTCTGGATCTCGGAGCGTGTGGTATAGCTGCAGCTGTAGAACTTGAGCTGATGCTAAGGCCATGTCTAGGCTCGTCTTGTGTGGCATGTCCGGGCGGAAGATGAGATCATTGCGTTGCTTCCAGATCATGTACCAAATTGAGGCCCGTTGTAATGGCCAGAGGAGAGCAGCACCTGGTCGATGGCGACGTTGCTTAGGTGTGGGGGCAACAAGAAGAAGTCGTCGAAGGTCGTGTGGTATGGTGTACTCTAGAAGTGTTTCGATCTTGTGGAATTGGTTCCAGACGGCGGTGACGTAGGAGCAATCAACAAAGAAGTGATCGTATGTCTCTTCCGCTGGGCAAAAAAGGCAGTGACGAGTGTCCACGGGCGCCATGCTTGAAGGTTGCGCGAAGTGGAAGCGCTTTGAGCAGGGTGCGGTAAACGAAGTCACTGTATCGCGGTAGGATCTGTTTCGGTTGGCGAAGGGCAGCAGCGGTGGCAAGTAGATCCTTGTCGTTGTACATTGTTGACGGTGCGTGGAGATGGCTTGTCGGCGGTGTCCGGAGCAAGTTTGGTGCCGGTGGCGGGCGTGCGTTGGCCTGCTTCTTTGTGATGCTGGTCAGAGGCGTTGTTTGAGCGTCGATGCGAACGAGCCAACTTGTTGACTTTGGTGTCGCCAGTGTAGGCAACGACGTGGCTTCGAGGGCCATTTCTTGACTGCGTGTGTGTACCCGCACTAGTGCTGTTATCCATGACTGTGGAGGCCGTGGGAGGTCGAGATCCGAGACTACTTGATGCAGGGCCTTGGCGTGATCGGTGACAGTTTGCGGCGGGGTAGCCACCACATCACTTTTGCGCTGTATTCCGGAGGAAACTAGTGTCCTGGCGTGATCACCACAGTATTCCAGGCGACAAACGATGTTGTAGTGGCGTTGAAAAATGTTATGCCAGATCGGTTGCGTTACCGCCACCGGCAGCGTCGTCGGGGATTCGTACGGGTACATCCGAATCTGATGCCATTGGCGCAAGTGGATCGTCAACAGCATACATCGGCGATGGACGGGTGCGTGTTTTGGAGAGCCGCGCCGTCACCGACACACAAACGGATTTTGTCACTCCAGCACAGTTTTGGCGATGCAACCGTAACTATACACGGGTTTTGGCAATTTTGCAATGCGCGGTTGTCATCCACAGCAGCCGAGTCTTGGTTTGGGCGTATGCGTATAGTCAGGGGTGCGTAACTCAAAGATATGCATTCAAGTAGTCGGTGTGATAAGCCGAGGATCGGTGTGATAAGCCGAGGATGCACCCTTGCTCGCAATAATTTCAGTACTGGCCAGAAATTCTTGAAACCAAGTGGAGACATGGGCGTGTGTAGGACTGGCGAGACGCGCGCTTTTTGCATCAAAAATGCATCGTCACAGCTTCGCCCCATATACTGCGGTCATGACGTGGCATCACAGCAGTATCTCAATCCGGAAGATCGCGATGATTTGGGACATGGGATATGACACGCGCAACTGCATGATCTTAAAAGCTCACCACGCACGCACGCAACATAAAAACTGGACTGAACTGGTGCTAGTTAATATTACCATAAACAATTTTTCTATCTGCCCCCCAGCACCTCAACATATATGCCGCCCGAAATTCTTGAATGCATCATCCAGTGCCTCGATGATCCGTTCGTTGTTTTGGACTTCCTTCGACTTTTCCCCGCTACATCCTTGAGCAATTCTCTGCACGATTTAGTCGCGCTAGCCTGTGTCATGGACCCCACTGAGCTGTGGCCAGTCTTGCATCTACGCGCTATCCCCCTATCGGCTTGTTCCCTCCTCCCATCCACTCTACGACTCATGAGCGTGACTCGTACCTCTGACGTCGACAAGATCGCTTCGGTGACCACTATCTTGGGAACGCAGCTTCACTTGACGCAGTTGAAGCCTGAAGCCCTTGCAAAGATCCCATATCATGTGCGTCGGTGCATTACTGGCCTTTCACTCGTTGTGAAGGAGCCAACTGATGCAGCAATAATGCAAATCGTAGCCTTTCTCGCAGACGTCGCGCCGCTTCTACGATGTCTTGATCTTCTTTTCCTGACGGCGCCACCGACGCCTCGCCAACTTGACAGTCTCTTTGCAGCCTTGGAAACAACGAGCCTGCATCGTCTATGCATCAATGCCATGTGGTGCCGCGGCAATCGGCGCTGGCCCAACAACAGAGCTCTTGTCTCGCTCATCCAGGCACAGAGTAAATTGCGCTACCTTTCCTTCCACAGACTCCAAATTGATCAGGCGGCAATACGTACATTGTGCGAGACTATTGCTGCTTCGTCAACTATCACGGCGCTGCAACTTGACGCATGTCCCGCTGTCCTCCGGGCTCTCGTAGCCCACAACTACTTTCCTTCGACGCTGCGATCACTGACCTTATGGGCATCCGAACTTACGGATGTAGTTGATGGTGCCATGCTTGCTGAAAGCCTGGCTTTGTCGCGTCTTCAGTACTTTTCCATTAACGGTCGAGGTGTAAGTGCGATGGCGTGGAACCACGTATGGACGGCTATATCAAGAATGCGACACCTCCGAGAGCTCAACGTATCGGCCTACAACTACGACTCGCAATCCTTTTCATCCCTCCTTCATGTGCTACGGCAGTCGCCGCACTTAAATACGCTGGATTTCATCGGTTGGCGAGGACTCGACCAAAAAGCCCGCTACGGGCTCCTCGCGGCTCTCCAGGATTGCCATGGACTTCAAGTCTTGCGGATTGAAAGCATGGGATGGACTGCCGTCGACGTAGCTTCGCTCGAAGCAACCACCTTACCGCGGCTCGCAAGGCTTGAGATCTCAGGAAATCATCTCGGCCCCACTAGCGAAGGACCTCTAGCACGACTGTGCAAGCGTTGGGAGCTGCAAAAGGTGGTCGTTTACGACTATTCAGTGCCTACTTGCGGATTACACGAAGCTTTTGCCACAAGCCACAAGGATTGCTGTGGAGCTCGATTTCAGAGTTACAACCCTCAAGTATCTTAATCTCAAAACAGTTCGATATCATGGCACAAATAGAGTATTACCTGTTAGTGTGGTTTTCTCAACGTTAAGTCCAGGTCGCACGGTCTGCTCCTACCACGCGGGAGTTCTCGACCCATGCGAGGTCGTTTGCCATTAGTTATTGCAGCAAAGGCCCCGTTGCTCAATGAAAAACTCAAATGCATATACATAAGAAAATATTTACTCTGAAACAGCTCCGAACATGTAATGCGAATGGCGCAGGGGCCGTGCTCGAGGCAGCGATCGCGAGATCCGCACAGTCTTGGTTTCGTCCAGTGTTCCCTGCCCTGAATCCGCCAGTTGGTTCGTGTTCATGGATGGTCGTC
>JNBR01000475.1:21950-36494 GCA_002081595.1 Achlya hypogyna
CTTCGAGTACCAAATCAAAGCCGTCGCCGAGCTCGACGGCAAAGTGAAAACGTGATTTAAAGGACTTTGGCGCATTGGGCGAAAAAGTAACCTAAAGTTATGTAAGTAGTGTCTGCCTTTTGCATGGCATTGCTCAGATACGTACAACGACTTCGAGGGGACGGTGAATAGCTGCTTGGTACTGGGGGGAAGGAGATGGGACAAGAGCACCTAGAAGTGATTAATACCCGTAAGCACATTTTTGTCTACCGCTGTTGTGCAGTGGCAGCGACGGACCGTGCAGGGTGCCTGAAGCCACACTCAATTGGAAAACCTAGTCGTGTGGTCAAAGACGTCCCTGGCACCTCGTACTGAAGGATCATCGATGGCTTTTGTCCCAAGCTGCGGCACATGGTGAACAGTGAAGTGGGCATCAACCTCGGTCGGGTTCGAGAGGTACACTTTAACCTAAACCAGCTCGGACTACGATGGATCAACAGCGGTACCGTTTCAGAGTGTTCGCAGTGAACCAAACCAAATTTGAAATGTGACGGTGCGAGCACAAGAATAGGGCGCAAAATGCGCCCCTGAAGCTGAATGGTCTGCAGCGTGCCTTGACTGAATCGTATCGTTAGAGCTCCTGTGTAACCCAATTTGGACATAGTTGATTTTGGTGCCGTCCGTACCAGGAACAAATGCCACGGCGGGTTCTCGGTGATTGCTTGAGACCGGTGGCTAGCACCGAAGTTGTAATGCGTCATGATATCGCCACATGACGAACCAATCGGGGAGTGAAGTGGATTTTCACGTGGACTGATTGCCCTGGTCCGAGAGTAAAGCTTGGAGCCGGCTGTAGATTAAACTTCATTGAACGCTGAGCCGGTGATAGGACGCTAACAGATATCGATAATGGTACGCGGTTGAGTTCGTACCTTGGACTGAGAGGGTGTGGCGTAGCGATCGATGTGGCTTGGACAATGCAGAAGGGTGTATCTGCTGAGAGAAAGTTAGAGTAGCTTCACAAACATTTTACCTTGGGTTTCCAGTCGAAACGTTAGTTTGGTTGCCATTCGATTCACAAGTTGAATGGCCTGTGTGTGCAGTGGATGGTCCGGGGTCTTGGTGAAGAGCGACCTACAGGCATTCACTTTCACCCAGAGCTCTCTTAAACAAACCAGGTAATGAAAGTTAGACACTGCTGGCCACCAACTGTCGTGCCCTTGTCCCAGTGCAAGTGTGGTTGAATTAAGTGCCCAGAGACCGCGAGTTTCAAGCATGCGATCGACTTCATATTCAGCGCACCTGTGGACAACATTTGAGTCATGCCAGTAACTGTGTGCTCGACCATTTTTGAACTTGGCCATATTGGTAACACGGACGGCCTTGAGCGCCTTCCCCACCGCACCCATCATAAGACTTTTGGCCGATGACATGTTCCCCATTGAAGCTGCATGGGGGCCGCCATTGAGTAGATTGGTACTTGAACCACCAAGCAGGTTGGCACTCGAACCGGCGGTGTGCAAACTAGTCGTCGACTCGACTTGCTGGACGTCGCCTACATCGCCCATCTAGTAGCCAATATACGACAAAAAATTAGATACTTTCACCGTGCAGCCACTCAGCATCAGCCACAAGGAGGGCTCGTGTTAATCTGATACGAGATGTGTTGGTGTCAAGGGAGAAAGATAGCTCGGTGTACCCCAGTGTGGCATTTCGAGTTGGAAAAAATGTCATGTGAAACGTTGCATGACCGTGCTTGGGGACAATTTTATCCACGGGTTCCACTTGGAACGGCAGCGACGCTGCCTCCTTTTGTAGATGCGGTCGAATTGTTACGTTGAGGCCCTATATATAATAGATATCGAATACGTCACGGGGTGGACAAATTTTCGTGACAAACCCCGCTTTCTAGGACTTGAATCCGGAGGTCCACGACACGCTCGAGGCTATCCGGGTCGGGGTACTCGAGCAGTTTCCATAGGAGTTTGGCCGGAATCGGACCCGTGTTGATAATCTGGATTTTGCGCACCACACTCTACAAGATACCCCTTAACACGACGAAGGAGGCCACTAGGAGTAGTTACCTCGGAGTGCAGTGGGAGCATGCCGTACTCCAAAACGGGCCAAATTCCCGCGTTCTGAATCAGATACAGTTATCGAAGGCGTGCCGGCACGTAAATACCTTCATTAGCAACCCAACACAGTTTGGGTTGATGCTCAAAGGACAGCCCACAACGTTGATTGTAGCACTGAGGCGGACGGGAGGCATCGTGTCAAGCTTGACAATGATATCGTCGACATATCTACAACGTAGCGTCGCAGTTGTTTGTTGAAGTGCACATACCTCCCAGACATGTTGTTGAAACAAGTAATGAGAACCACAGCTTGCTCCCATTCGGCGATAGTGAGCGCCGACGGATAACACACCTATTATGGGTCATATACCATCTGCTGCAGTTCGGGCGTACAATTGCCACGCCATGCCCAAGGCTCAAGATGCGCCGGTCTTCGAGCACATTTGCCTGCTCAGCTTTGTATTGCTGTCCTACAATGTACGTCAAACGCCAAGTAACATGGAGCTACTGGCCTTGGACCGACTGAAAGACGTGCTGCGGTGGCTCCAGGAAGTTTTCGGGGGGTGTTTCAGCTACGCGATAAGACATTCATCTAAATGTGGGTGGTTTTACACGTACTGGTCGCGGGGCTGTATTTTTTTGCCTCAAACGACACTTTCGCAGGGATTCCGCTGTGGTTGCGAATGAGCAGGCGGAGCTACGAGGCCTTGTTGACTCTGGCTTTCAACCAGTTTTATACTGTTTTGCGCTCGAAAAGGGCGACTTCCTCGCCAAACTGCAGCTTTGGAAGCAAGACCCCGGCAGGCGCGTCTGTGTGGGGCAGCAAGATTGGGATCGGGTCATTGGGTTTAAGCAATTCGTACGACAATACAAGCCTAGAAGAATGGGTAAATCTGCCGCGATATCAGCAATTAACCCCTTTTGCAGCGTGCTAAGCTCAAAGCCAAGCGGGGCCAAGAGGCCACGGACGTTGCACGCAAACACAGCATTTGTCAAGCCGGGAACACGGCCTACGAAACCTTGTGATAAAGACTATGGGTGAAAGTTCACCTGTGAACGTCACTGTAATCGTGAGCGACTGCTTCGATACGAGATTGCCGATCTTAGGCTCGAATTCGATGCTATATGCCTTTGATCGACCTAAAGAATGCCGGCATGACCACGAAGTCGTCACAAAGCGAAACCTTGGGGCTCGACCCATTTAAAAGATGCAGGCAAATTGGAGACGTTGATGAGCTGGCACGTAGCTTGAACAGGAACGCCAATGTACGTCGTGCCTACATAGTTGCAATGACAACTTGTTCAATAGTGCTGCGACATGCCCAAATTGACTCGAGTTACCGTCAAATAGACTTGCGGGCACTGAATTTCAGCCCGAGCTGAAATGAAGCTAGCACAACTGAGTGGTTCTTGCTGAAGCTCGCATTGAAAGGAAGCTACAGTAGACACATTTCTCACTGAAAGATGCGCTGATCAATCACCTCGAAATCTTTCGGGGTATTTTCCTGATGTGCACAAGATTGTCACTTGGCCAGTCTCGCCTGGCAGAAGCGATCCTTCTTCGGGGCTGAAGGTGATGACGCAGCTATGTCACTGGGTTAGAGTTCCTTGATGGTGGCATTCGACATACCGCGGTGGTGTGTCGGGCTTTTCGTCGTCCGTTTTGCTTGCTTCGGAAGACACCTGATGCGTAACTTCGCACCCGATAATAAACTTAACCAGTGGGTACCATTGAAAAGCGTGATAGTAGAGACTCGTTTGAGTTGGATCGCCTGAAGAAGTCATGAGAAGACAAAGTGCCTAATCTCATTCAACTTGAGCGGCGCAGGATTGTGGACGGAAGCGCCGACATGAGAAAATCGATAGCTTGCTGTGAATGGTTAGGCCGAGGCCGTAACGTATCTGGTGGTACCAATGGACGTTGATTCGTTGCGAAATCTCAAGATTTGTGTGGCCGAGTGCCCCACCGATACAAGACCAAAATCAATCTAGCTGCAAGTGAGCGCTAGTTCGGAAGGGCCACGCGCCTCAGGCGAGAGTAGGCGAATGTGTGCCCGCGGCACCGTTCCTTGATGGTCACAGTCAATTGAGTTTGCAAAGTGCCGTACCCTCGACCCAAATTGATATGTTATCAGTCGGCTCCTTGGGCCCTTGAGCGATTTGGCAAGTCAACGGCAAGGCAAAATCCCCCGTGAGTACTGTTTCTTCATAAGTCCTCCTTGTTCCTCCATGTATGAACGGTACGCGGTGTGTACTGTAGCGTGGCGGACGTTGAGCTCTGTGGCCCCAGCAGTCCCACTTTCGGGGTGATTGTTGCGTCTACGACGGTATCAACACAGAGCCTCGAGTTACAAGGCACACTGGAAGGGAGTGAGTGCCAGTCGAAAGCCACTTGTGTTGCATTGGGGTTTGAAAGTGTTAGTGGCACAAACAGAGGCTGCTGCTGGGACACCGGAGCGCCAAAGGCCACCACACCCGGGCTAATCGTGACGAGCACCTTGACAGCAGCATTAAATCGCCAAATATTGGGCATTGCTTACGTGTTTCCCTGTGCCTTCAAGGAGAAGTTGCATCGCAACGACACTCGTCAGTGACAGGCTATTCACGCGTCAAATCGACGCTTGTGTAGGAATTCGGACTTCGTGCCAGGGACTCGATCTTTGGCGCGCGTTGGGAGACAATTAGGTGGCACGTTGAGAATCATTAGGCTCGCGGTGGTTGTGAACGATGCCACTTTCTGAGGCAATTTGATGATGTTATTCTCTTGGGTATTGTGAGAATATACCGTAGGAACAAAAGTCACTTGAAATCGTAGCGCACTTTGCTTAGCCAAGGTGCCCTATTCGTACGAAAACGAATTGACTCGACTGAAACCGGTTGGGGGTACCTGGGGCGGAGATATGGTAAAGACTGAAGTTTCCACTAGAGTAGTCACAAGTTAGAACGACCACGAAAATGAGTTCGTTGAAGTACAGAGTTGCCAATTAAAAGGCAAGTCCAGCGGCGTCTCGTTCCAAAGCTCGAATGATTGGGTTGATGTGGACCTGCCAAAGAATGAGCCAGTATCGTCATGGCACTCCGTACTGGACGACAAGTGGTGGAAACAACAAACGATCAAGGGGTCTAGTGGCTCTCAGTTTCCTTGGTACTGCAGCACATCGATGGACCCCATGGTGTGGATTTTGGTTTCGATAGCCGTTTGGTTGACAGCAATGGGGAACACATGTATCTCGCAACCTTGACCTGCAAGCTGGAACGTTTTGACCAAGCAATTGTCTACAACATATTGCAAGGGCTGCAGGAACATTTCGATATACCACACACGACGACAAAGGGCAAGAGCTGCTGCCCCACCATTGTCGGTGTGTAGGTGAGCTCCAGCTCGACCATTTCCCCTGCGACAGCTTTGGAGGCACCTTCCTCCAACAGTGCACACCTTTGTTTAAGTCGAAAATACTTGGGGAGAGGCGGAATGGTCCGACGCAGAGCAAGGTCGGTTCCTACATATTGGTATTAATGGAGCTTCAAATTGAGTGCTTCAATACAGTAGGCATTGGCTCCCGTGCCAGGGTGTTGATGTGGTCGATGAGTGAGGTGTGTCGCACCGCAGCTTCCCATTCTTGTTCTGTCATCAACCAGAACCGGCCGTGACCGCCTTGGTTGAGGCACGAAATCTTGGTGATCGACGTATCTAAGGATAACTGTTGCCTCTACCGCAACCAATATTTGCCACCTCCGATCAAACAGCAGAGAGCTTTGAGCGTCGATGGGATTGACAATTGTGGTGGTTCTCGATGGGCTAGGACGGGTACTTGGACTGGGATGTCCTGCCTACCTTTTACGACCTCTGGGTATGTGCAGTTGCTTACCGTGCCTTGGGGTGTGTCCATCATAACGACAAAGACGTCGCTGTAGTCAGCCCGTGTATCAGGGGCAAATTGGATACGAACTTGGCAGCTCAATCCTGGAGTCTGTCTTGGAGCAAGGTATTAGTTTTCTACAGTACCTGGAGCAATGAGACCGCTTGGGTCTGGGAAGTGCACAGATGCAATCATGAAAAATGCCGTGGACGGTGGAAGGACACGGCAGCGGCTACTGATGGGGCTTACCTACAGAAGCAGGATGCATTTCATGGTTGTAGCTGATGATCGATTACATTCTTGATGAGCACAAGCTGCTCGTATATGCCACCGATTTCGTAGGACAAGAATTCGACAGGGTTGGGCTGCACCACAAACGGAGGCTGTGCCCTAGTGACGTCAATGAGCCGAACTCGAATGTATGGTGGTACAAACTCAAGAACTTCGTTGGACTTGTCGAAGCGTGGATTCCGCGTAAAGTTGAGAGTACTCTGCATGCGGTTCAATATCTTGGTGTTAATTGCCGCATCATCCGTGGAAATGGTTGGTGCGAGCGCCTTGATTCGCGGTTTATGCGCTGGAATCTAGCAGGAATATTGCAAAAACGTAATATCGACCCACAGACCTCGTCGACGAAGTCGCTTATGTATTCCTCGTCGTCGTCAAGATGAAACTTGTTCAGGGTTGCATCTTTGCGGGCTTGGACTGTCGAAGTGGTTTTCAGGTACCCCGGTGTCTCAATCGCCGCTTTGGCAGCTAATCAAACGACAATATATTGAGAAACTTCGTAGGGTATTGCAATGTATACCCTTGATTTGTGCTGTAGGGCCGTTTCCTGACCGGTCGAGCATTTTCAAGTGGTTCTCTTGGAGCAACGTCCGCGCTTGGATCAAAGACTCAGCAAATTCGCCTAGGGATATTTCATACGAAGCCTGTTCATAACTGGTACCAAATGGTTCGAGCTCGGTGGGGTCGAGACGAAAGTTGGACGGTCCGATGGGAATTTGCGCTTTTACAACCAACCCTTGTTTGATGAGTTCACGCGCCTAAATCGTTCTCAAGCACACGAGAGAGGCCGAAGAAGTTACTTGAGTTTCGTCTTTTTCGAGCGCTTCGCGTCGCCGCGCCTCCAAGAGAGCCATAAGCTCCGTCGCTTGCTTGACTTTGGCGCGCAAATCTGCATGTTTTAGTAGACCATCACGATAGTGAGCAGTGTACCAGCTTCGACTTCAGCGACGCGTTGACGACCAAATACCAAGTACGGATGCTCAGTCGCTTTGGTTTCCTAAGGGCGAAGTCATGCGTCGTCAGTGCTTTGGCCATGGAAGCGGCACCTCGACGAGTGTATCGGTATCATTATTTCCTTCCGCCGCAGCGCCAAAGTGCTCAGGGGTTTCCTATGCGATCTTAGATCGCATTCCTGCGCCATACCAAGCCACGTACTGATGTAGCCCATTCGTTGTTGAGCTTCTCATCGAAGTCGTCAGTATAGTAGTCACGAAAGGCACGGCGAAGCACATTTGAAATGGAGCCCACGGCCACGACATCTTCATCCTTAAGCTCGTGCTCAGTCATGTCCATTGAGGTCGCTTGATTGTCGCCATCGTCGCCCGATGGACCCATATTCCTGGGATTTGCACGACTCTTGAACAAAGGATATGTTGTCGAAGATTAGGTCTCCAAAAGGGTGCTTTAGGTTAGGCAGAAAGACTACAGTGTGTCAAAAATAGTGTGTGACTTCATAATATTTTGGTCAAGTAGTTAATTGCTTTCTTTGTCAAAAAAGATAAATTTGCCAGAGAACATCAACATATTTTCAGTTCCGTGCATCGCACCGAGTGCATTCCGGCAAAACGTTGTGTCCTGGGGCACGAATTGAGCAACAATTTCGCAAATCCATAATACTATTTCTTGGTGTTGGCTTTTCGAAAAGTTCGACAAAGCGATCTTGCATTTCGACGCATGTTGCCGACCACGATCCGCCATGTTTGGCCTAGTGCCATCGTAACAGGACTTCTCCTCGTCGCGCTTTGGAGCACCCAAGTACAGATGCTGCCGACGCTGTCCGCAAGTCGGATGCGGTTCATCGGCCACCCCCGACACAAACCCGCACGGGCAGCTAATCGCGCCATGATAGTTTGCCTTCGCGACGTACATTTCTCGCTACTCGGTGCATATCAACACGTTTGATAGGAGTTTGTCCCCATGGGAGTGGCACTCATACAGGATCTTCGGCGTCGATGGGGAAACTCAGAACTCGTACAAGTCTACCACTGCTTTCCAGATGAGCTCTCGAATGTACGACGTTCTTTGCCCTTTCCTCTCAGAGAAAACTAGGTGTCTAAGAGTCTCCTTGCCGCGTACCCGCCCATTGAATTTGTCGATGTTTGCTCGGACCTTGTCGGGACTGCAGTACTTGCGTCATTCAGCCAACACGCAAATGACAATACTGTGTAGATGCTGAGCCTCGACACGGTGAACTTGTTCCAGAGCAACTGGATAAAGCCATTGGCTGCGCTGCATTCGAAAGTAGACCACATCATGCTCGTGGTAGAGCAGCTTTCGAGAACCACTGTGACCTCGTGGCTAAGGATGCCGACACGGTGTTTCTGCAGGACCCTGCTGTGCTCTGGACGTTGTCGCCCTACACCGCAACTGGTGCAGTCGTCGCAGCAACGACACCGGGTTTCTATGATGCATACAGGGACTCTGTTTTTCTACAACCGCGTTGTCAAATCGCGCGAAGGGTTCAATCGCATGATGGAGAGTAATTATAATGTCTGTAGAAGTCCTCTGCACTGCTCGATAACTTATGCCAGTCTTAGGAGCCCACGTCGCAGCAACCTTTCTCTCGGCAGTATCTTAAAGTATTGCTCGACGACGTGGCAAATCGTTGCTTCAACTCTGCAACGCACGGTAATCTTGAAGCTGTCAGCACAACTCCCGAATTTTTTGCGTAGAGCCATCCGCCCATCTTTTCGCCTCGTTAGCATGGCAAGAGGAGACAGCCTACGAACAGGTCTTCGCCAAAAATGCTGCAATTGTATTTATGTTGTCTGTAGGACTCTTCCGTCGTCGTCATTGACAAAACCCGTGCGCAGCGCGTTCTACCGGTTCTGTGGTAGGTGGGGTACTAACATGACGTTAACGTGCAAGATAGGCACGTTATCACCGACTTCGTAAGCTCGGGCGTAGGGGCCTCGTTGGATGCCCATGAATCCTTCTGGCTCGCGTACGAAGCCGCCAAAGGTATCGAAACACGTCTACTATACTTTGTTGGTGCATTTACTTCCTCCACTGATCAATTCATCGCACACTCACCAAGGAATTATAGTACCGTACGCATTCTCGCCATGGTCATTGGCGGCATTATCAGACACATGGGATATGCTCAAACACCCTAATACGCTTTGCGCGCCATCCCACGCCCAATACTTGCCCATACTAAGCAACGCAAGCCCCGAGCTCCTCTACCTCAAAGCTGGGTACTGCCGCTGACAAACGGCTTGCGAAATGGATATTCGTCATGCTGTAGAAACCTGATCAATCCGTTCGCGGGGGTCAAGTTGTATAATTCCAACGAGTCGTTGGACACCGTGCTTGAGTTGCTTTGGAAGCAGCGACTAGGCAACCTGACGAATTTACTACCAGCACATGTGACCCCAAACCATGAACGCGGTCAGCTTGGAAGGTTATGTTCGACCGTCGGCCGACTGTCATGAGTAGCTCAAAGCAAGAACCCCACAAGTGACAACGGAACGCGACTGTTCTCAGGTACGCATTCGCTCTTTCCAATTCTCATGCATAGTTGAAGACTTTTGTGTCGTTGATATGGGCTCTGTGGCGGTGCCCCCCGTCGTTCCCAAGATCTTGGCTGAGCGCATCGTTGCCTCCGTCGAGGCCGCACGGTCCGTTTTTCGTGCAGCATCAGCGGATATGATGGATAAATGAACCGTGCACAAAATTCCTATGAATTAACATCAAGTAACCGGTACTAAGTTTTGGCTGTTGGTCGCGGGCATAACTCGGAAAACATATCCAAATAGTTCTCCAAACATGCTCGACACCATTTATCCCCATGCAACACGTTGGTTCTAATCAAATACACGTCCATCAAATAACATTAATATTGTACATTATTTCGATGAACCTTTCTTGCTCAATCTCCAAGCTGCAGCTATGGTGTCGTAGTGCATGGTGTATAACGCTTTGCTTCTAACAGAGACCAAGCCTTGCATGTGTGCACATTCGTTTTCCAGTAGCAGGAAGCTTTCCAGTTTGTGGTCATCGCAATTACACACTAATTTCGAAATACTCATATAATTAAAGAACTTAAATACAAATACAAATACGCTATTTCCGTGGCACATTTTTGAAATGCAGCAAGGCCATTGGGCGAGACGTGGCATGGGCTCTGCGCCAGTCAAAACCAGGCGCAAGCCAATGGCACGTATTGCCGGATCATTCTGCAATCGGCCTCCATCCCCGTTGTTAGCAAAATGTCCAAGAAGGCCGTCAAGGTTGAGAAGGTTGAGGAAGTGGTCAAGCTTGGCCCCACCGCCCGCGAGGGCCAGGAGGTGTTCGGCGTCGCCCACATCTTCGCCTCGTTCAACGACACGTTCGTCCACGTCACCGATCTTTCGGGCCGCGAGACCATCGTCCGTGTTACGGGCGGCATGAAGGTCAAGGCCGATCGTGATGAGGCTTCGCCCTACGCTGCCATGTTGGCTGCCCAGGACGTTGCTGCCAAGTGCAAGGAGGTCGGCATCACCGCCCTCCACGTCAAGATCCGCGCCACGGGCGGCAACCGCACCAAGACCCCCGGCCCTGGTGCCCAGTCGGCCCTTCGCGCTCTTGCCCGCAACGGCATGAAGATCGGCCGCATTGAGGATGCTACCCCCATCCCCACCGACTCGACCCGCCGAAAGGGTGGTCGCCGTGGTCGCCGCCTCTAAGCGCGCTGTGCAAGTCGCAAGGCAACTTGTGGTTTGTGGCAGCTGTGCTCAAAGGTGCTACCTCTTGGCTTTCTTGCTCGGGTTTATTCCGCTTCGGTTATGAAATCTAATAATTTAACAACCGGTGTGGAAACCCTCAATTGTGCATCATGTTATTTTACAGGGTCACATAAACGAACGTTTACAATCAGTTAGCCCGCCACACAGCTTACGTTATGCCCTCGCACCTCGTCGAGCGAGCGTGACTTGTTGGCAATTTGTTCGCTGGAGCTCACTCACGTCAATTGAAGAGTGAGTATGTGGGTTTGAAATTGTACACCGCTATGGTCGGTGGGTTATGGAGGTTAGTGATCGCTGACGCTGCCACACCTATCGTGCTTCTAGCCTGCCTGCATTGGTTCATCACGTGGTCTAGGAAAGTACATTGCGAGTAAAAATATAAGGTCTTAGTTGGCCGTGGATTCGAATTCGTTCTCGTCTTCGTACTCGATCTCGACGTACGCCCCAGTCCGCTTCGGCTTCTTGGCAGACTTACCGCCCTTGGTGTCGGGGCGCTTGCGCTTGCCAGCCGTCGCCTCGTCATCGTCATCATCATCGTTGTCCTCGTCGTCGTCCTCGCCGTCTTCATCATCTTCGTCGTCATCGCCGAAATCTTCCATGTCGTCGTCGCTTTCATCGTCAAAGTCTTCGACGTATTCGACCTGGCCTGACTCGTCGTCGCTTTCCATCTCGTACTCGTCCTCGCCTTCTTCTTCCTCTTCCTGCATATCCATGTGACGAGTCTGCTTCTGATCGCGCGAAAGGACTACCTCGTTCTCATCGAGCACCTTGGCAAACTCGCGCTCGGGGAAGTTATAAATATCGCCATACGTGCCCTTTTGCAGACGCGAGAGCAGCTCCTTTTCGATGGACGAATCTACGAAAACCTCAGTGGCTGCGTAGTCGTCGGTGGACGCACCAAGCTTCGCGGCGGTCTTTGCCTTCTCTTCGCGGCGAGCTTCACGGCGCTCAATCTTCTTGTTGATGACCACGAGGTTGGGCTTCGTCTTGAGACGCAGCTTGCGCATACGCATGAGATACTGGTGAATTTTGGTCAAGCGCTGCTTGTTGCGATGGATAAGCTTCTTGGGCCAATATTGCTAGGTAACGATGTAAAGCACCGCGGTCCAAGAGTTCCGGTACCATTTGCTCGTCAATCTGCGCCAGGGATTTGGTGTAGTTTTTCGAGAGCTTAACCTTTTCCCAGAGGTTCTTGGGTGAGTGCGCTCGCTCGATGGTCTTCATGTACAAGTAGCACACGCCGTTGTGCTCGCGAATCGTGGCGTACCGCGAGTTAGCCAGCGGGCACGACTGCCTACATACGTCTCCATTAAGGCTGTTGTCCATACATACATGACTTCACCGATTGCAGAGGCCCGTGACGTTGTATTCGTTCCGGCAGAACATGGCGCCCTCGCGCAGCCTAGAAGCCAATATTAGGCTCAAGCATTGGGACCACGGATATGGCCATACTTGCTCTTGAAGGAACAGAATTGGTTCGAGATGACGCCCCAGATAACTTCGTCGTGCTGCATGGCGAGGTGGCGGCGGGAGGTCGAGCAACGGGTGCTTCAACAGGAATGACCACTCGGGTAGATACACCATTCAAAGGCTGGAGCCAATCGTTTCCTCGACATTGAAATATAGTTTGTTTTAATTTGTATGGTTTATTTTATTATGCCACATAGCATTGATTTGATAATACATAATTCTACTCTATCCATTTAAAATAACATAATAAAATGAATGAAATCGACAGTTTTAAAAGCCATTCGATTAAGTACCCTTTACATCACCATGTCATGAAGTTTAATTTCACACAACTCTGGTGCCATGAAGATGGCGGCGTTGCTGGGTATCGGCACAGCCTTTCCGGCGCTGCTGTGTTATTTGTTGCAGTGTCACAGTCTAAGCAGCACTAAACACTCACAGCCACTAAGATTCAAACCTCAAATTGTTTTGCCTTCGATTTGAGCTTTACCACTAGATTTGGCAGGATGGCGCCAGCGATTGATTAGTGTCTGTGCGGTTGTCCCTACCAGTCGAGATACGAACAGTAACAAGCAGGTAGATTCTAGTATCCGGTACTGATAGCAAAGGTCACACCAGAGGTTTAATGACGGATGCTGCAATTCCACTTGAATGGCTTGACCTTTCCTTCAAGAGCTGCACAGCCAGCCTTCGCCCCCCGAGAGTGTTCCCTATAGTGGGCAATTTTTCCGACGGTTTTGAGGATTACGTCGTAGGACACTCCTTCGAGATATAGTTTCGGAACCATTTGTACCAGTTGAGGAGTACGGCCGAGGTTGCCTTTCTACAGGTTGCGAAGCGAATAAATCTTAGATCTTAATCGCAAAAGCTGCCTCGACTGTCACTTGCAAAAGGGACGCCATAGGAAGGTCTCGGCGAAAGATTACTTTGTTGCTCACCTCAGGCCTTGAACCAACGATTAAATTCAAAGATGGGTCAGCATGTCCTAGAGCTAACTTGTGCCTTCGTGGGGCGCGAAGAGTAAGGCCTTTAGTGTATAACGCAACAAACTCACTTCAAGTCACATCGATTCTCTTCGTGGTATCCGCAAGTGACTCTTTGCAATCTGTTAACAGTTCAGTGAATGCATGGCTACAGAAGTACCGGGGTTACTTGTAGACGTGAAGAGCTTGTCGAGCACACTACTTCAGCTGCATAAACGCTTTCGTGCTGTGTGATCCTACATGCGGGCGGTGGTCCATTTCGCATTCATCAAGAGTGCCCGGTGGTCTTCGCACGCCCTGCCGACCAGGGTTTCTAGGCCAGACGAAAGACCGTGAGGTCTGCAAGATGACCTGAGTTTCGTTTCGATCAGCAAAGGACATTCTAGAAAACCCGGACAGTTCTCCAGAGGTGAATGGCCTTGGGCCTTAATTGCGTGGTGGTAGAGACGACGTGTCCAACGGCACCAGCACCCTACGGATGCATCTCGTTGCAGAAGGATTGCTCAGGACTCTTGCGGACGACGCCGCTGTCTTCGCGGCGGCGGCTGTCCTGGCAACGGTAGGTGAATGCTTGCGAATTAAGCGCCGCGAGGTCTCGCTGTCGACTACACAACGCGGCCTCAGGCCCGAAGACCCACGAATCACGCTGCGCTTACGGAGACCGACCAATTCAGTCCTTCCCAGTTTGGTCGTCACTCCTCTGGTGCACCTCATGGACGTGGCCAACTGTACGTGAAGGTGCTCCGACCAAAAACCTATGCCACAGTACATAGACATAGACTTAATATCACCACACAGTATTAGCATGCGCACTCGATAGGTTTATTCTGGGTGCGCAGCTGGAGGCAACACGGAAGGATTTAAGTGTGGCCAAACGTGCCGCTCCAGAATCTGAGTAAAAATTCAAACGGCCGGAGACAATTTGGTGCAACTTCATAGCGAATACAATGCGTTAGCCATCAGCTGCTGAAAGCCCACCAAAATTCAAGCATCAAGGCACATAATTGAACTTAGCACAGAGGTTAAATTCGACAGCCACGCAAGCACTCGACTTACTGTAGCGGTATGTACTTTGCACAAGTTCTGCATACATGGAACCGATCAAAACGAAAAGCAACATTTCAACAATAATGTCGTCCCTCTCATTATGATACAAAAAAAA